>BCLF01000054.1:929984-987051 GCA_001602275.1 Zoysia japonica | reverse complement strand
CCATGCCGCGAGCCGCTCGCTGCGTGCTGCTTCTCCGTCGCCGCCGCCGCGGGCTGCTCGCCACCACCGCTGCTTCTCCACCGCTCGCCACGTGCTGCTTCTCCGCCGCCGCCGCGGGACATGCGCAGCCGCTGCGGGCCGCTCTCCGAGCGCCACCGCGGGTTGCGCGCCATGCCACGGGCCGCTCGCACCTCGCCCTGACACTTTGTCCTGCCCATGAGAGGTGAGGAATAAAATATGGGAGAGAGAGGAGAGTGAGGGTTGAGGGAGAGATTTTAAAATCACAGGTGAGCAGGTACATCAAAAGTTTTTTAAGAAAGATTTTGATTTCCCTACCAAGCCAACAGATATAGTAAAGAAAGAGATTTTTTCCTAAGAAATTTGAAGGTTCTAGGAAAATTTTAAATTTCCCTAGGGTTCACTGAAAACACTAGAGAACTCAAATATTTCGTAGGAAAATCCGTCGATTCCAGTACTTAGGAGATCTTGTTCCAGGGCAGGGAGAGTGCACTATCTTCGATTAGCTATAATACCATGAAAGAAGCTAAAAGCTAAAAATCATTACCAATATAGTCGTCTCCTCAATTGTGATATGTTTTCCTCAATACTTTAGGCATATTGAAGTACTACCTCCATTTTAGAATACTTGACGTTGTGGCTCTCCAGTTTTTACCAAAATACTTTGACGTTTTCAGAACCAACGCAAAACTTGTAGGCGATTTCAATCATTGCCCCTATTCAATGTATTCTGTGGAATAGTGAATGACGGACATGCGGTTTTGTACTAATCAATAGGACTAGCAGGCTAGCAGCATCATTCGTCGCTTGACATTGGTTTTAGCGAGGGAGGCCAGAATGTTAGGTATTGTGAAATGGAGGGAGTAGTGCATATAAAAACATGGCTAGTGTTGGTTCCTTGTATGTTTTACACCCTCTTGGCAAATGATAGGTCTGAGAGGCTTCAGGATTGTGTATTGCACAACACATAATGGTCACACAAGACATCAAAATATCATCATCAAATCATATCAATTGGGGTCCACGAGTATTGAAGCTTATTCGTCGCAGAAGTAGCACATGTATTCATGCTGGACCTCCCCTTATCGATGTTCTTCGTGCATCTCATAGTTCAATCTATGAGACGTGTGCTTTTTCTGCAATTTATAGTCTACAATTACCAGAATGATGGATGATTAGTAGATGAATGAACTAAGGGATAAATTCACATCTTAGGGCCTATTTGTATCTCATTATTTCTCCAAAACCATGGTATTATAAATTAAACTATGGTTTGAAAAGTCAGTATGAAACAAAATTATGTTTTAGAGAAATTAAAGATGGTCGAACTATATGTTATCTGAAAATATTTTCACAGAACTGTTTCTCCTTTCTCATAATAACGAGGGATACTTTAGAATATAGAATGCCAATAGGAATAGACAGAGCTAGTGAAGCTACTTTTTTGTTGCTCTCTTTAAAAAACGGAAAAACAACTCTCTTACACTGTTTGATACAACTTCACTAATAGCCGGTCGAAAAACACGTACAGAAGCCATACCAAACATGCCTTACTTGCCTTAGAAGTTGTTGGGACATAAGCACATTGAACCTTTAACACAACTTTTTTGACGAAATGTTGAGCAAGAAAATAAAGCAGAATGACAATAATCCGGAACATAGTTCACAACACTAGGAAAAAAATCTACTACCATTCATCGGTTTTTCAAAAAAAATTTAGAACTAGAAATTGGAAAAACTGGTCCACTTACAACTAGAAAGCCGGGCGGAAGGTAGAGGCGACGGGGGTGAACGGGAGAGGCGATGGCGGTGGGAGAGGGCGGCGCCGCGTCGCCGAAGCCGAGCGGAAGGCGGAGGCAAGGTGGGCCAGGATGGCGGCCCGCACGCAGGGGTGGGCGGAGCTCGGCTCCTGTCCGCGCGCGGGGCTGTAACAGCCCCCACCCCTGTCACTTTCCCATCTCTGGTGAGCTCCAAGTCAAATTCCTCTGTCCAAGCCACTTTTCTTCCTTGCACGTGTTCTTTATCTCCCAGCGTGTTGCTGGACCAACACCGTGCAGCTGTACGTGTGGGATTTGGAATTTGGTTTTTCTACTCCGACCCTCTGCTGCGTGAAGATGATGAATTTCATTGAACCATGCGTATTTCTTTATGGACCATACGATAGAAGCTAAAATCTAATAAAAAAATCACTACGTTGTGCGAGGACGCACGATGGCTGGCTGGCTCTTGGACGGATCGAGCGGCCAGGCAACGCGACGCAACAGGGCCGGCCGACTTGCCCAAGCAGCCAAGCATGTAGAGTGGGTTATAAAATAAAATGTACAAGGAGCTGGAAGGATAAAAAATTGGCGCCGCGTAGTGTCGCCCGCCCAAGCGCCCCCGCCCCTTGGCCGCCTCGGCGAGTCCGCCCCGTGAGCGGGGCCAGCGGGCACCGGATGCAGAAGGCTGCGAGGAATAGGTAGGGGGATGGAATCTTTGCTGTAAACACCTTGGCTTGTTTGGGATTCTCTTATTCATCCTACATGGCATATTTCTCCTCTACTTAAGGATATAAATAAAGTACGTCACACCTTTGATGATACTAACATCTTTCTGCAACACAATTCAGTAACATTTCTTTCACATGGTTATGTTCATATCAATACTTTAAATACTTTCTGTCGCGCGTAAGTTGATGCAGGTGGTTGTTATGGTTTGTAAGATTGGACAACACTCTAGCATAATTTTTATATATCTATATTTGCAAAAAAAAAATATATATATATATATAAACCCCATTTCCTGAATTACTCTGGATCCCAGGGACCTCGTCCAAAACCCCGAGCAATATTTCTATCCCCTACAGCCCCCATCTCCGCCGCCTCCGTTCCCCAATCTTTCCTCCCCCTTCCACCTCGGCGACGCCGACAATCGTTATCTTCGCCGCGCCCCACCGACCCTATCCCTCGCCTCCGATGGCCTCTCCGACGCCGGTGCCCTCCCCGCCCGCTGCTGCGGCGTACTCCGCGCCGCCCCGCATCGGTCTCGCCGGCCTCGCGACCATGGGCCAGAACCTCGCGCTCAACATCGCGGAGAAAGGCTTCCCGATCTCCGTGTACAACCGGTCCCCGGCGAAGGTGGACTCCACGCTGTCCCGCGCGCAGGCCGAGGGCGGCCTCCCCGTGCTGGGCCACCGTGACCCGCGCGGGTTCGTGCTCTCCCTCGCGCGGCCGCGCACCGTGGTGCTCCTCGTCCAGGCGGGCCCCGCCGTCGACGCCACCATCGAGGCACTCTCCCCCTACCTCGACGAGGGCGACGCCATCGTCGACGGCGGCAACGAGTGGTACCAGAACACGGAGCGACGGATCGAGGAGGCCGCGGCGCGCGGAATCCTTTACCTTGGGATGGGCGTCTCCGGCGGCGAGGAGGGCGCGCGGAACGGGCCCTCGCTCATGCCCGGCGGCCACGTCCAGGCCTACGAGAACATCAGAGATATCCTGCAGAAGGCAGCGGCGCAGACTGAGGATGGGGCGTGCGTGACGTTTGTTGGGCCAGGCGGCGCAGGAAACTTCGTCAAGATGGTCCACAATGGAATTGAGTACGGTGATATGCAGCTCATCGCTGAGGCGTACGAGGTGCTCCGCCGTGTTGGTGGCCTGTCAAATTTGGAGATTGCTGATGTGTTCGCTGAGTGGAACCAGGGGGAGCTTGAGAGTTTCCTGGTCGAGATCACGGCGGACATATTTACTGTCTCTGATCCACTTGGTGGAAGCAGCGGTGGGGCGTTGGTCGACAAGATTCTCGATAAGACTGGGATGAAGGGGACTGGGAAATGGACCGTGCAGCAGGCGGCTGAGCTAGCAGTGGCAGCACCAACAATTGCAGCATCGCTGGATGGAAGATACTTATCTGGTCTGAAGGATGAACGGGTTGCAGCAGCTGGAGTGCTGGAGGAGGAGGGGATGCCAGCAGGGCTGTTGGAGAAGGTTAGCGTTGACAAGAAACTTCTGGTAGATAGGGTGAGACAGGCCCTTTATGCCTCGAAGATTTGCAGCTACGCTCAGGGCATGAATCTGATTCGTGCAAAGAGTATTGAGAAGGGCTGGAACCTTAACCTTGCTGAGCTAGCGAGGATTTGGAAGGGCGGATGCATTATCAGGGCAAGGTTCCTTGACAGGATCAAGAGGGCATATGACAGGAACCCTGAGCTGGCCAATTTGATCGTAGATAGGGAGTTTGCTAGGGAGATGGTGCAGCGGCAGAATGCATGGAGGTGGGTTGTAGCAAGGGCAGTGGAGGCTGGCATTAGCACTCCAGGAATGTCTGCTAGCCTGTCTTACTTTGATACCTACCGGTGCAGTCGGCTGCCTGCAAATCTGATCCAGGCACAGAGAGACCTGTTTGGGGCGCACACTTATGAGCGCATTGACCGTCCAGGTTCATTCCACACAGAATGGACCAAGCTAGCGAGGAAGAGCAATGGCGCAGCTATCTGAGGACCTGGATGGTTTCAGCAATGGTATCAGTTACATTTGGTGATGTCCTGTTATGGGCTTTCTTTTTATTTCACTATTATTGTCTTTATGATTCTAGATCTGAGTTGTGTACTTTGAATAACGCTGTCTCGTGTCATTTGCACATGACAGCATGTGTAGCATCATGTTTACTGTCCTCAAGGTGCACCCAGTTTGATATTTTAATTTTGGAATGCAATGGCTATAATAGGCTGCCAAGTTCCAGTGTGTCTTTGAAGAGTGATCTGGTTGAAATAGATTCTGGCCCAAATTCTAGCCTGAGTATTTAAGGTATATCTTTCACAGAATCATGGCAGCGCACCAACACAAGCGGTGTTTCAAGTACAATCACACCTCATATACAATCTTCAACAAATACCATGATTATTGAGCTGGGTGCCTGCGGATCACTATCTATAAGTCACTCATCCTTGTCTATTTTGTCCTCTTTATTTAACAAAAAGGTTGATCTAGTGGAAGCCATAGATTTATCTCAATAGTGTATTGTTTCACTTTGCTAATCAGTAATAATTTTCTAACTTTATACTACAGACATTTTTCATGGCTGGCAAAAGGATGTTGCCTTATGGTTTGATGATATAATGGAACTGGTATGCTGAGTGCTCTAATAGTTTCAGTTTAATATCCATTGGTGGTGTATTGTGAGTTCCTGTCTTTCCTTCACTCAATGGAGTTTAGTCATTTTGCTCATATCATAGCATCAATCGTACTTTTCTTTTGTCATATGTAAATGTTGTGCCCAGTCTGAACTTTTAGCCCTTGAGTAAAAGAGTCGATTCTTGTGTTTATTTAGACAAACTTGAATACCTAGCTAAAAGTTGAAGGATGGACAGTTCACAGTTAGCCCAGCTGGGCCATTCTGTGACTAATTACTAAACGGTTGAGTCCACCATTCTTAAAAGCCTTTTGCTTGACACAGATAACTTGGGCCTAAAGGCCATGATACTCTGCATTCTTTTGTAATGGTAGATTATCTTGCATGCATACCCACTTCCATTCATAGTAATTGACAGTACTTGTTTAACATCTAACCTTTTAACTTAAATTTTCTGTTCTGCCATCTCTTTCTCCTTATGGGAGGAGAGGACCTGCTGAATCATAATTAAGTTTCATCATATGTTTGAATTGCATGTTGATGTTTTATTAATCTTCTAGATTCGTTGTTTAATAGCTACCGAATCCATTTATTGTTATTGAAAGAAACTGTAGAAGCATGGTAACGGATTTAAGGCCAGAGTGTTGATTGTTCTTCTGTGCTGTCACTTACTAGTTGTCTTTGTGCTATGATATCCCCATGTTGCTTCAAAACATTATGCATTCTTTGTTACTACTTATCAATATACTGTTGCTGGCTTGTTGCTACTGATATCCAATTCAACCAGGAAGCATTTGTCCTATCTAACCTAATATTAGTGTTTGTGAGATTCCATAGTGGTTTACATCCGCCTTCTCTCTCTTCAGGAAGCATTGAATTAGGCCCTGGTTGTTTCTCTTGTAGATTATATAATCTAGATTATAATTTATGATTATATAATCTAGATTATATTTTGAAGATTATAATCTATGTCTATCTGTTTGGGAATCTAGATAATTAGTTAGATTATTTTTTTATTTGTATTAATGAAGTACCATGTGTTAGAATTCTCAGCACTCCAATCTCACCGCAAGGTTGCCGGTGAAGAGAGGAGTTTCACAGGTAAAAGAAGAGAGACAGGTATGTGGCGCTGCCCCAATTGCTTGGTGCAGTCTTTTTGGTTTTTCTTAGTTTATATAAAAGATTACATGGAAAGAAAATATCCTATTATGGGAACTATACAATTTGCAGTCAATCAGACTTGATAGCTTTCTAAAATCATAACTATAGAAGGTAAGAAGACTTGTTACACAAGTAAGCTACTCACCAGCGCACAAGTTTAATTTTTCAACAAATCTTCGCCTAAACCTTGTGCGCTGGGTCTACTTCTTCAACCCTGATCTTACTCCTTAACTCCTGGAATTTGGCTCGTCCCAGAGCCTTGGTCAGGATGTCAGCCAGTTGGTCATTAGTCCTCACAAACTCAATCTTGACCCTTCTCTCTGCTGCACTCCTTGATGAAGTGATAGCGAATTCTGATGTGCTTCTCCCATGATGCACTGGGTTCTTTGCAAGATCAATTGCTGACTTGTTGTCCATCCTCAATACTGTTGGTTTGATTTCCTTCCCCATGATTTCAGATAGTAGCCCAGCAAGCCACACTGCTTGACAAGCTCCTGCTGAACCTGCCATATATTCTGCTTCACAGGTTGATAAAGCCACTGATTTCTGTTTCTGAGATTGCCATGAAACTGGGCTTTGTCCAAAGAAAAACAGAACCCCTGATGTGTTTCTGCTATCATCCATGTCACCTCCCAGATCACTGTCAGTGAAACCTGTCAGCTGCAACTCTCCAGGTTTCCCTCTTTGATATGTAACTCCATAACTCCGTGTTCCAGCCACATAACGGAGAATGCGCTTCACTGCAGCCTTGTGATCTTCTCGTGGATCCATCATGAACCGGCTCACAAAACTCACAGAGAAAGCCAGATCAGGGCGAATGTGGATCAAATACCTCAGTGCTCCAATGATGCTTTGTTACTCTGTTGCATCCACCACTTTGTTTGAGCTTTTCTCGGTCAACTTCAGCCTTGGCTCCATGGGTGTGTGGCATGGATTGCAATCCTTCATTCCTGTTTTCTCCAGCAGCTTCTGAGCATAAGCACCCTGATGAATTGAGATGCCATTTTCTCTCTAGACCACCTCAATGCCTAGATAATAGTTGAGTAAACCCAGGTCACTCATACGAAATCTCTGCCTCATCTCCTGTTTGAAGGTGTTGATGTTGCTGTCCAGTGCACCAGTAATCAGCAAATCATCAACACAGACTCCTACCATCAGAGGTTTATTCATGACACTCCTGGTGTAGACAGCATGCTCATGGTTACTCCGGGCAAAACCTAGTGAGCTGAGTGAAGCATGAAGCTTTGAATACCAGGCCTATGGTGCCTGCCTCAGCCCATACAAAGCTTTCTTTAGTTTCAGCACTTGGCCTTCCCTTCCAAGGACAAAGCTTGGTGGCTGATGAACATAAACCTCTTCTTTCAGAACACCATTTAGGAATGCAGACTTGACATCCATATGGTGCACCTGCCACCTTTCATGAGTTGCAGTAGCAAGAATTAATCTGACAGACTCCATTCTTGCCACAGGAGCAAAAACTTCTTCAAAGTCAATGCCCTGTTTTTGCACAAAACCCTTTGCAATCAATCTGGCCTTGTACTTGACAATCTGCCCATGCTCATCCTTCTTTGCCTTGTAAATCAACTTTAGCCCTATTGCCTTATGACCTACAGGAAGATCAGTGACTTCTCAGGTGCTGTTCTCCTCAATTGATCTTAGTTCTTCCTTTATGGCTGCACTCCAGTGTGGGTCTTGCTCTGCCTCTGCTAGTGATGCAGGCTCCTCTGCACTCACTACATTCAGCTCCTCAGTAACCAGCCTCTGTGCTTTCCCTGGAATGACAGAGAGGGACCAAGGATATTATCAATCCTTCTGAACCTCAATTCTTCTTCCTCATAATCAGCATCAAAGTCAGGTTCTGAGCTTGGTGGTGTTGCAAACTCCACAAGTGGTGCCTCTGCCGCTGGAGGTGTACTCTGCTGCCCCTGATCCAGTTCCTCATCAAGCTGCCCAGCAGTGAGTGTGCTGTACCCCACAATAAAAGGTTCTGAGCTGCCTGGCTTTTGGGCATCATCTTCTTCCTCCCATCTCCACTCTGCCTGCTCATCAAATACAGCGTCTCTAGTGATATGGACTCGTTGTGTCCAAGGATCATATGCCCTATAAGCCTTAGTCCCAGGCTCATAGCCCACAAAGATCATCTTCCTTCCTCTGTCATCCAGTTTTTTGAGGTGTGGCACTGTGTTTTTCACATACATAATGCAACCAAAAATGCGAAGATGATGTACAGCAGGTTTCTTACCATACAGGGCTTCAAATGGAGTATTTCCCTTCACACTCTTCGTTGGTGATCTGTTCAGCAGATACACTGCTGTCACGACTGCCTCACCCCAGAAAAAACCTGGTAGGTTCTTGGCTTTCATCATACTCTTTGCAGCTGCAACCACTGTCTGATTTCTCCTCTCCACCACACCGTTCTGTTGCGGTGAATATGTTGCAGTTAGCTGGCGCTGGACTCCCTCCTGTGCAGTATTTGGTGAATTCATGTGAAGTGAACTCTCTACCTCTGTCAGTGCGCAAACATTGCAGCTTCACCCCAGACTTTGCTTCTGCAGCAGCCTGCACTCGGTTGATGGCGTCTGCTCCCTGATCCTTGGACTGAAGCAGCTCAATCCACATGAATTGGCTGTGATCATCGACAAGGAGTAGGAACATCTTTTTCCCACTCGGTGTGACAGGTGAGATTGGGCCGCATAGGTCGCCATGAACGAGCTCAAGCACCTTGTCTGCTCTATACTCTGCTTTCACTGGGAACAGTGTCCTCTGCTTTCACTGGGAACAGTGTCCAGCCTTCACACAGTTGGTCGACCTGCTTGATCAACGGCAGTCCTCGCACCAGTTCATCACCAGCCATCTTCCTCAGCGCTGGGAAGTTGAGATGTCCCAGCCGAGCGTGCCACCGCCATGCTTCTTCCTCGTCAAGGGCCTGAAGGCAGACCGGTCGTGCCAACTTCACCTCAAGCACGTACAGGCGGCTGGGACTTCGCTTGATCCTTGCCAGCAGTCGATGCTCCGGGTCTTCAATCCGCATCACTCCGCCGCCTACGGACGTCTTGTACCTGAGGTCATCGAGCTGCCCAACACTGAGTATGTTGGTCCTTAGCCTGGGGATGAAGTAGACGCCGCTGAATGTGACATGCTCCCTTGTCTTGCCGCTGAAGATCACCGTGCCAAGGCCTTCTATGCGCATGACTGAGCCGTCGGCGAACCTGACAGTTTCGCAGACTGCGGTGTCCAGTTCAGAGAAGGCGTCGCGAACCCAGGTCATGATTTGATGCACCGGTGTCCACGACCCATCTTCCAGCGCTAACGTCTTCCTCGACACCTGCATTCACCATAGCGCGCTCCTCTAAATGAACCTTCCCCCCCTGCTCTCTCCGTCAACGAGGGAACCTTGGCGTTCGACTGAATTTCAGTCTCCGCCATCAGCAGCGATGCTTCTTCCTCCTTGGCATGGTGGACTTCAGTCTGCTTCTTCACCTTGGACCAGCAATCCCGAGCCCAGTGGTCGGATTTTCCGCATCTTCGGCAGACATCGCCTGGAGCAGCCCGACGTGATTCGCTCCCGCCACCGGCGCGCCCCTTTCCCCTGTTTCCGCCACGTCCTCTGCCACGGCCGCCGCCGCGCGCAATGCCGCCGGAGTCACTCTGCTCACGGGACTTCAGACGGGCCATCCACTCCTCCTCAGTCAACAGCAGCTTGCCGCTCTCGACATTGTCTGGGATTGCTGTCTTTTTTCGCTCCTCCACAGCCCGCAGCTGCCCGGTGGCTTCCTCAATTGAGATCGTGCTCAAGTTGAGCAGAGTTTCAATCGAGATGACCACCTGCTCCAGCGACTCAGGGACCACATGCAGCAGCTTCTTGACAACTTCCTTCTCGGCAACGACCTCGCCAAGAACGTGCAGCTGGTTCGCGAGGGTGGTGAGGCGGAGAGAAAAGTCTTCGACGCCTTCCCCTGGCTTGAACGCCAGTTCTCCGAATTCCCGTCGGAGCTTCGCTACATTCGCCTCCTTTACACGGTCGTCATCGACCCTCACCGCCCTGATCGCCGCCCAGGCTTCTCTGGCGGTGTTCTTCACGGCGAGCCCTGCCTGCATCTCTACCGGCACCGCGCGTAGCAGAGCAGACAGAGCGCTGCGATCCTCCTGGAACGTGCCAACTCCGGTGTGGATGACGTCCCAAAGTCCCGTCGCCTGAAGATTGACCATCATTACCAGCGACTATTCTGTGTAGTTGGTGCGCGTGAGGACGGGATACACCACGGAGCTGGTCGCCTTCTCGATCACCCGCTCAACGACCACCTCCCGCCTTGTTCCTCGGCTTCGTGGGCGACGTGGTGGTGGTGACGGCGATCTCGGTGGTGATCCCGGTGGTGTTTCTCTTCCTCGCTGATTTTCTGCCGCAGACATTGCTTCCCTTGGACCGTGACACGGCTCTGATGCCACTTGTTAGAATTCTCAGCACTCCAATCTCACTGCAAGGTTACCGGTGAGGAGAGGAGTTTCACAGGTAAAAGAAGAGAGACAGGTATGTAGCGTTACCCCAATTGCTTGGTGCAGTCTTTTTGATTTTTCTTAGTTTATATAGAAGATTACATGAAAAGAAAACATCCTATTATAGGAACTATACAATTTGCAGTCAATCAGAGTTGATAGCTTTCTAAAAACATAACTATAGAAGGTAAGAAAACTTGTTACACAAGTAAGCTACTCACCAGCGCACAAGTTTAATTTTTCAACACCATAAATGGTGGAGTGTATGTTGTTGAAATGGTGGGATGGCAGGGGTGTGTAATTTTGATAAAAAGGCATGGGTAGTGGGTCTTTTATAACAAATAATCTGAAATAATCTCCTTTAAGATGGATTATTAGATTATTATAATCTGAGGTCTCAGATTATATAATCCCAATAAATAATCTACCTGTTTGTTTTCTAATCAAATTATTTAATATAGATTATATAATCTAGGCGGATTATAATCTTAAACAAACAGACCCTTAGTATACATACTTAGTCTTTTGTATCATTTGGTCATATTTAAAAAAAAAGGCTGCAATTTAGGCCTTGACACTTTCTAGCAAATTGTCCTGTATAAAACTAACATGATACTATGTATTGGGACAATCATGTATTTTTCTGGATGAATTTGAAACAGAAAAGGTGGGCACGTACATGTTAGGATGTACTTTGGTACTCTTAAGGTTTTCATATTATTTGTTTCTGATGACTGATCTCTGTTTACCCTGTTTCTGCTGGTGGAATTATGCTCCACTGAAATTGGACCGCAATTTAAACTGAAAAGTACATACTGTGATAACTGACTATGATTGTTCTGAGTTGGGCAATGACGATTGTATGGACTTTATATTTTAACTGCTGCTCTCAGAATATTGTAGTTTCAACTGACACCAACTCTCAGTCATAGATGTGTGATAACTTTCTTGTGACACAATGAACAATAGCCTACTTGTCACGAACTGGTCTGGTTAAGACACATGCAATATATTAATGTTGCTGTCAGCTGCCATATCAAGTGATCACTTTAAGTTTTCTACTTTCTGGTTGTTCACAGCTTATACAAGATTTTATCTAATTTTTGTTTGTGATGTGCATCATAAATTGGGTAAGATTTATTTTTACACCATAAATTGGCGACAATTCACTTCCCTGGTAATAATCAGCGGAGGTGCTGGTCTCCTGCTTGCTACCGGAGATTGGATGCGTTGTCATTTCTAGAACTAGATGATACTCCGCGCGTTGTTGCCGGATATATACATGATTGTGATTATATAAGGATATGAGTACCTTTTTAGGTTAAGAAATTTTCTCTCTACTCCATTAGCAAAAGTGTAACCGATTTGGTACACCACCTTTTCATCATGAGCTCACTGCTCAACAACACTCTACGAAGATCTGTAGTAAATGGGATAGAAAGTGGAGTTAGAATGCTTAACATCTTTTAATTTTGTTGATACGTACGATAGAGTGGAGGATGGCACCAGTGTAATTATTTTTCTATATCACAAATGCATGCTCTGTATCTCTACATGATCATTTTGCTTCTCTTTTTCATGGCTAATTATAAAACAAAAGACAACAATGTTGTAATCATGAGAACACAATGTGCCTGATTGAATAAATATGTAGCAGTGAACAAAATTACAAAATCACTGAAGAAAGATTAATTTCAGCAAACCTGTCGTATCTCAAGCTATCGCAGCAAGGTGAGGAAGCACGGATGATGTCAAATGCCGTGGAACGTGACATTGTCGATCATGCCATCATGAAGGGAGAAAAAAAATTGCTACGCATCGCGTTCCTAAATGAAATGCCCCCAAAGAAATTTGCTAGTCATCATGAAAAAAAAAAGCTTCTAGTTGCCCCATCATCTGCCTACAGAGAACAGAAGAAGACGTGTGGAGGCTGTTGATTTCGTCGCTAGAAGAGTGCTGCAACATGCAACGATGAGTGCTGCTGAGGAGAGAAATATATGTAGCAAACAAAGGATAACCTATCAGCTACCATAAATCCATCAACATGACGGCTCGCCTGATTTCTTCGTTTAACTGTAGGGTCGAAAGGACATTAATCAGCACGAAAACGCTTGATGCTATGATAACTATATTAATTATTTGCGAGGAGACAAAGAAAATATTCGGTTAAATATAGCAGTAACGAGAGAAGATGAATAGAATGACGGTTTAGATGTGAAGACTTTGAAGATTCAATGGTTCAAATAAAAAGGGTGATGTGGCTTGTTGTGGGTTGAGATTAGGCCTTTTAGTGGGTTGCGTTTATATAGAAATTCTAGAATGAGATAATCACTATAAGTGACGGTTTTTATTTTTTGCAATCAACTTTTGATCATTCGTCTTATTTAAAAATTTTACAAAAATGTTATTTATTTTATTATGAGATGATTCATTATTAAAAGTACTTTAAACTTGACTTATTTATTTTTATATTTTTATAAATTTTTTGAATAAGACGAATGATTAAAAATTGATTTTAAAAAATCAAAACGTCACTTATAATGGTACGAAGGGAGTATATAATTAGAGCATTATCTACTTCTGGGTGCAATTTGCACTTCTACCGGTGTCTAAAGGGTTGGGTTTTAAGTACTGATATAAGCACCTACCAGATTATACAGGCTCTGTTTGGAACGGAAGAAATTTTCATTTTCTGTATTTTTTTCTCTAAATTGAACTGATTTATATGAAATTTTTGTGCAATCTTGCATTCTGATCAGAGTCTAACTGTGAAATTTTTGCGTTCCAAACATTGCCATTGCCTAAAATAAGTGACATGTAATGCCTTTTTTCCCTCAGAATTTTTATTAATCAAAGAGATCAATGTATACGTGATCATTTGCTATTACTTCTTAGGTATGATTTTTGGTCCAACATAATTGCAACCTTTTTTTCTGTATTATTTTGATTTAATTTGGACGTCTGCCCTACTTCTGCATCGAGAACTCCATCTTTTATAGACATGTGGGCAGTACGACTATTGGCCCCGCTTGAAACATTGTAGTCTATTGTAAGCTCAAATCGGTGAAAAAATGACGGCATTAAGCGTTGGGACGCCGCTCTGCTTTAAGGTATAAGCAAACAGTACATGTCTCAAACCTTCACTGAGCTTTGGCCTCAAAGTTTCCGTCGTGCTGCCTGAGTTGATATCGCCACTGTTGCTAGATCTGAGCTCGAATGATCTACATTCCATCGTCGCTGTACTGGGTCTGCCAATATCCGCCAAGGTTCCTCTTTGTCATTTTTTTGTGCTGCTCGCCGACGACCTAGAGAGTAGATGGTGGGAAAGGGAAAAATTGGCGGTGGGTGATGTGAGTTAGGCAACTGGTGAGGAGAGGGGTAAATGGGCAGCAGTGGCCTGGATGGGCCAAAAGATGGCAGCCCATTTCACAATTGTTATTTTTTTTTTTCAATTTTCCCCCTCTTTTCAACCTTATATTTTTGTTGAAAATCTATAGATATGAACTGCTAGGCACACTTAAACTATAGGCAATGGGCCAACGCTCACTTAGCACCTAGCGTTTTTTTACATAGGCCCATATTTATGCTTAAATAATATTTTAAATCAATGTTTTTTTTGACTTTTCAATTTCGTAAGAAGGTTATAGAGATGCTATTTTATTTAGGTAAATATAAATTACACTATTAACAATTTATCAGAAGATGAGAATATATTACATTTTTCATTGAACAGGCCCTCTAGGGCAGAACTTTTAATGACGAACTTACTATATAATATTTCAGTATACTATTCTAGTTCAGTTTGTTTGTTGGATATACCTAATTACTATGCAGCCTAGTTACTCCAGAGCTCTAACATCCCTATTGTATCGTCCACAAATTTTCACAGGCATAAAGTGCCATTATTTCTTTCAATTTTGGCAGATGAATAAAACGTTTCATATCAACCCACAATCATATTCCTACCAACTACAGCAGAGAAATGGAACCATTGAAACTTTCATTCATTTAATTATTCTCAGCACTCTATTTCTGTTGTATCATTTATTGAAAGGTAATTATTTTATTTTGTCGGGGTCATGTACCCTGGGTATCTAAGGCCTCAAGATTACCGCGGAAGCCCAGCAAGGATCGAGATCCATGGGCCGAAACCAAGACCTACCAGAAATTTCATCAAGGGAGGCCCCAACGAAGGGTCAGAATCACTCCAAGGGCCAGCCCCACCATCCGAGGGTCGAGATCTAGCTGACAACAGGGCCCATCCAGACGATGGGCGGGAACTGCCTCACGCGTCCGACCTCAGGGTCGGCCACCGCCTCAACGGCCAGTCCATGGTGGGCGCAGAGATTCCTGACATTGTGCGCCAGAAAGTAAAGTAGCCCTGCGAAGAGGTAAAGCAAGCCAACAGAAGGGAAAAGCGGTTCAACAGGTGGTAAATCAAACAGTGAAGCAACCTGTCCCCCAGTGCTGGACAAAAGACGATCGAAGGACACCGACAAGCTGCTCCGGCGCCAGCGAGCGCCAGAGGATTAACCTCGCAGAAGACCGCGGCCCCACACATCAGGGGCCGTCTAGTTTTGTAGACACCAAGCCTTGTAACCCCGGTCCAACCCCTATATAAAGGGGTACCGGGGGTCTTAGACGACAGATTTCAACAAGTTAGTAGACAAACATCACATACGCGTGCTAGAGTTCTTGCTCGAGCTAGAGCCCTTCTGCCATTGTAACCCAGTTACGAGCTTATACGATCTACTCATCTCGTAGGGTATTAAACCTCCATGGTGGCTCGAACCAGGTTAAACTTTGGGTCTCTCATAGACTAGGCCACCTCGACATGAAGAGCGCACCCAATCTCTCTCCAAATACGTAATTTTACTGTGCCAATGGTCAGAATACCGACAGTTGGCACGTCAGGTAGGGGATTTTTTGTAATGTGTTTTTGCTTTGCTTTGTCGATGGCTTCGATTTTCGCCTTGGTGGGAGAGACTTCGATCTCTCACTTTCATTTTGGGAGTTTCACGGTGGCCGTCACTCGTGACGTTCGATCGTGGTGCATCCCCATCTTCACCGCCGGCCAGGCCTTCCGCTTTGGAAGCCTGAACTTCGTTGCCGACCAAGGCGGCGAGCTTCATCTGCAGGCCCCGTGCAAGAAGTGTGCGGTCCACCACCGTCGAGCTAACATGGTGCTAGGACACAACCCGGCATGGGAGTGCTTCATGGTGCAAGTTCCTAAGACCGCGAAGGAAACGCTTCTTGGCAAGACTCCGGACGGCGACACCTCTCCACGTCATCAGGAGCTCTCCATCGTCGAACAGGTCCTCCGACGCAAAGCTGTTGTTGTCGGGGCAGATATTTCGGGCAAGGAAGCTCCTACGACGAGCGGTGGCGCCTGAGCCCGAGTGTGGTCCACCTATCAACTGATTATGGACGGCGGCCCGCCCATCTTCAACAGCCGGACCGAGAATCTGGCGGCGCCAGCCTACGTCCTCAATGAATCTGCTACCGTCGACAATTCTATGCTCAAAGAAACCTACGATCGTCTATGCGTCTTCCTCCACGGTGCGCTTCAACAACCAGAACCATCGCTCTGGCTGTAGCGGTCCGAGGTTCGCATCAACCAGCGACTGCGCGATGACCAACGAAACTCGGCCCGCGGGAACCATGGCGGTCGAACTGAGGTATGAGACCCTCTACCACTGACTGGGTCCATTCGTTAGCGCCTTGGGCTGTCGGGCAACACCGTGATGTGCGTCACAGCATCGACGCCAGAAGGTAGGCCAGGAGTAAGCACTACGCCGATTCCAGGCAGGAATGAACTCCCAACTGCCGTGACTGACGGGACAACTACGACCACCCCTGAAGCCCCAGTCCTGACGAGGTCAGGCCCCAGGCATTCGAGACGCAGATCCGAAGAGCAAGGTTTCTGCAAAGATTCCGCGCCCCATCAACATCATCAAGTATTCCGGTGAGACCAATCTGACCCACTAGTTCGAAGACTATTGCCTCGCCTATAGAGCTGGGGGTGCAGACGACATGGTCGCCTTCGAATACCTGCCACTCTTCTTGTCTGACTCGGCCAGAGGGTGGCTCGAGCATCTTCTTGAGGGTTGCATCCGCGACTGGTCTGACCTTTGGCGCATTTTTGTCAGCAACTTTCAAGGGACCTATACTCGGCTAGGTAACTCCTGAGATCTTCCAAACTGCAAGCTGAAGTCGTGCGAGTCGCTCTGGGACTACATCCAGCACTTCTCGAGCAAACGCAATGAGCTGCCCGATGTGAGCGATGCCGACGTCATCAACGCCTTTACCTGCGGCACAACCTCCAAGGCTCTCGTCCACAAGCTGGGGTGTAAGAACCCAAGGACGGCCCGCGACCTCCTCGACATTGCCACCACTTTCGCACAGGGGAGGAGGCCGTCCAAGCCAACTTCGATTGAGATCAAGGCAAGGACAGGGAGAAGTCCAAGCCTGACCGCAAGTTCGACTATCGCTCCTACCTGTGCTCTGACCGTCGCGACGACTGGTTTGGGGGCGGCTCGAGCAGCAAGAGACTTAAAAAGAGTCGGCAGCACGACGACGAGTTCGTGGGCGTCACGGAGAGACAGCACAGACCCCAAGCAAGGAAGCATACTGACCACAACAACCACTTCGAGAAGCTGCTCGACAAGCCCTGCACCAATCACTCAACCCCCGTCAAGCACACGCTCCGAGACTGCCAACATGATGAAGCAGTTCTTCGGAAGTAACTTTCGTCCCAACTCTCGTTAACCTCAACGTCCCGACCCTCCTGCGAAGGACGCCGTAGGCGACGTCGACACAGTCTTCCCCAAGCCGGAGGACTGCCTGATGATCTTCAGTGGGCCGGTAGCTTACGAGTCTCGGTGTCACCTGAAGCAGACCTGGCGAGAGGTCAACATCGTCGACCCCGCTGTCTCGACCTACCTCAAGTGGTCGGAGGCTCCCATCACCTTCGACAGGTCCGACCGCCCCGACCACGTGCCTCAGCCGGTGCACCTTCCTCTGGTGCTCGACCTGATCATCGGCACCACGCGCCTCACCAAAGTCTTCATGGACAGCGGCAACGCCCTCAACATCCTCTACGTCGACACCTTCAAGGCTTTGAAGCTCTCAGAGTCCAACCTCCGCCCGAGTCACGCTCTCTTTCACGGAGTCATCCCCGAGGGCAGTGCAGTGCCCTTGGGCCAGATCACCCTCCTGGTCACTTTCAGCTTCAGGACCGAGAAGCTCTTAACCTAAGAACTTTTTAACTACTACAGAAACCTCTGAACTGTCGCTGACCTCTGTCCTGATCCACTATCCAACTGTCACTGGACCACATAGGAATAGAGTATACGTTGTAAGCACAAAGGTTGAGCAACTCATAAAGAAGTCCTAGCGGTGGAATCAAGGATCCATCACAAATCATATAAAGCAAATAGGCACAATGGTGATATCGACAGACTAATGCCACAATTCATATAATAGCAAAGCATCTAAATTGCGACTCTAGCGACAGAAGACTCAATGTCATTCTAAAATATGGAAGAGATGACCTCAATATGGCACTAAGTATGGGAATTTGTCAACTAATCACGTTAATTGACAATAAAAAGTGAGACCTTTAAGCAACTATACCAATTTTTGTAATTAATTAACAAACAAGGCATGCGGGGCATTTTCGATGAAATGAAAGTGATAGAACTCAATACCCAGGGGAATAGAGCCGGAATCCGCCAAAGAACTCATCGAAAGCACGTCCGATCGTGAGGAAACAAAACCCCACTGAGGGTTTTAGAGCTTTAGAAAACTCAGACGACAAGGCTGTGAGCACAACGAGCAAATGGGTGGCACGCACTAGTGAGGGGCAGTGCGAACCTTGGCAGTGGCAAGGTAGCGCGGCGGCGGCGCTGCTAGGGCAGAAGTGCGGTCGTGCGTGCGAGCATTGTGAAGAGGTGGCGCGCGGCAGCAAGGATGGCACAGCGCCGCTGGCACTGGTGGTGGCCGGAGGTGGGCGGCGCAAGGCGCGGTGAGCGGCGGCGCCAATCGGATAGCGGGCGACGACGACGGCGACAATGGTCGGCTCGGCTCGAAAGGATCGCATGTTGGAATGGAAAGAAATCCACGTGCGAATATGTTAAGGATAAGTCAACGACCGAGATTAAATGAATCAAAAATGGATGGCCGAGATTTCGCCGATCAACATGGTCACCGGACGGTCCGGTCCCCTGCGTTTGTCCGGTGACTCCAAAATGCTAGACTGTCCGGTGTCTGTCGAGAGCCGATTCTAGGGAAGCAACCGCTTCATCTTTCAATCACCGGACTGTTCGGTGAACCAGATGGAATGTCTGTTGACTATTTGAATCTGTAGTCACTCAGTTCAAAAGATACAATCATCGGACTGTCTGATGAAGGTGCCGGACTGTTCGGTGACCTCAAAGAATTGCAGAACCAAAGGATTCTTTCTAGATTTTAAGTGTCCTCACTAAAGAACCAAATAAACATCACATTTGTCTAGGAAGAGAACTCTCAAACACTTCTTTGCAAATAGACAACTCCCAAAGAGTTTAGCATTTTCGCAAATCGTAATTAAGATCGAGTGATAAAAACCAAAGCGAGAAGGAGGCTCCAAAAAAGAAATGTATGAACCCTTGTTCACGATCCACGTAAATAGATGTTAGAGACCATTAAGCGCATGGTTCAATGGGCATGAAGCTCAACAACTGCTTTGGTTACTCTTTGTGGAGTATGTGACTCTATATGAACGATGTAGTCACTTTCTCCATAGAGTAACATGTCTCCTCCGTAGTTTCTATACGCAATGCATGCAAACAAGCTAGCTAATGGAAGAGAATTTAAAGCATGCCATGTAGATGCAAGCAATTAAGGACATTGCATAAAGAAACCTATCTGGTGCCAAGTTTGACCCATCTTAAGCTTATTCATCATATGCCCGGCGCTTTGCCTTGAGATAGCCAAACCACCTTCTCAAGCTCTTCCCCCATGCATATGGATATCTCAAGGTGGTTAGGCACCGATCTAATTTTTTTCTTTTATCTTTTTATACATGATGCATGATAGTGCAAACATCTAGTCCACGGAGAAGTCCTAACTACCATGCAAGACAAGAAAAGAAACCTACTCTACTATGTACAATAATAACCTCTTTGAAGAGTAGATTGATGTTGTATCTCGATCAACATGTGGTGGACTTCAAGATTTTCAATTCGCTTCATGGTCCACCACCTAGGCCCCTTCACTTCTTCTTGGGAACCCAAGAGAGTTTAGGCTTTCTCTCTCGGTCCACGATCACCTTGGGGACCCATATCTTCTTGACTGTCTTGTCATTTGGCGGTCCGAGCGGCTTGGCCTTCACTTTTCTATCTTTATCCCAAAAAAGCTTGTAGTACACATCCTCATGGAAAAGGTTAGCGTTAGGCATAATCTTAGGTACGCTCACCTTGGGACAATCCTTGAAGCGGTGACCATCAAGGCGACACTTCTCACAATAGTAGTGATCCACCATGAGCGGGACTATCGATTCGAAGATCTCATCTTGGTTGCCAATGATGTTGATAGAGGAAGGATATGATCCTAAGCACTTGTGATTGTGGTTGTTGATAAGGTTCTTGCTTAGGATTTTCTTTTAAATTTGCCTTCCTCTAGTGAGCAGCTCGAATGCATTCATCACGGCCTCTCTCTCCTCCTTAAGCTTCATGTATTTCGTCAAAATAGATGGCTCAAGAGTAGTACTCTCCTTGGAGAGGGTTACATCACAAGAAGTATAAGCTTCATTTGAATGCTTAGGAGAGTTAAAGAAAGATTCAAGATCAAGAGTGTAACACTTTGTGTCTAGAATAAAAGAGAAACGTTATTCAAATTCAAAAATTTTGGAATCGAGCTCTAAAGCAATTAAAACGATTCAAACCAATTCTCAAATGCAATTAAAAATCAAATTTTAAATACGCGTTCAAAACTATTAAAGGAATATTGTGAAGAAAAATTCTCTCTTGAAGGGACTTGCAAATAATTGAATTTTTGAAATTTTTGTAAAAGTTTATTCAAAATTTAAAAGGACCAAATGAATTTTTGTCCAAATGATTTCCTGTCTTCAAAATTTTATAGAATAAAATGTATTTCGATTTTAAACTTGGGCCCAAAATAAAAATTGTTCCTCTCAAAAAGTTCTAGCTCTCTACCAAATTTCATAATTTGTAGAACTAGGGAAGTTTGAATTTCAAAGAAAAACAGCGAGCAGCGCAGAAAATAAAAAAAATTCAGGAAAAAAAGACAGCGTGGGCCCCGCGTGTCAGCCGCACTGGTGCTTCTTCTCCTACCTCCGGCTGCGACGAAGCCGTGGAGGTGGCCAGCTCCGCGTGCCCCTCGCCTGCATGCTCGCCACGGAGCCAGGGACATGTCCCTCCCTTCAATGCGCTCCATCAACGCCTCTCCCGGCCGGTGCCTTCACTCTCTGTCTCTCTCCTGACGCGCTCCCTCTCTCTCTCAGCCATCTGCGTCGAGGGCCCCAACAGCGCCAGATCCGGCCCCGTTCCTCGACCAGGAGCTGCTCCCGTCCTTGCTTGTTTCCCCTAGCACCTTGTTTCGCCACTCCTCGCGCAGATATAGCCGGTTTTGAGTTTTTCCCCAAATTAAGCTTTTGGAACAGGCCGCCGCAGTTCTTCGAAATTCGTTGTGGCCGGTGAGCTTCGTCGTGTTTCCTTTCGTCTCCGACCCTCGCACCCTGTAGATCGTCTCGTGGAACCTTCAATTGACCGATTTGTTGAACCTTTGCGCAGGAATTTGGAGTTTCGACCACCGCCGGCCGCCGGAACGCCCCACCTCACCATTGCGCCCCACCATCCGGCCTCCCTCATCGAGTACCGTACATGTGCCAGGCCTTTCCCAGCTTCGGTGAAGCTTTTCGCCCAGGTTTCATTGACCCTCGTCGCCTGTACCGAGTTCTCCGAGTCGCCGACCGTCGGTCCGAGCACACCGTCGCCACCGGCTTGTTTCCGGTGAGCACCTCACTCCGGAGCCCCTCCCACTGGTCTCTCATAGGCGCACGGATTATTTTAGTACTGAATACTTTGTGCCTGGCCGCCGGCATCACCTCACAGGCAAGCGTCGCCGCCGCACCGGCCACCATGGCCATGGCCGGTTGCTCGCGCAAGCTAGCCCGGGATCTGCCGGGATCCTCTGTGCCGCCGCAGATCCCGTGTGGCCATATGTGTGGCCACCGTGGGGCCTTATTTGCATTTGGGCCGTTTCCAGGTGGGCTAGTTCCCCCGTGGCCCATGGAGTGACCAGGCCCAGCCGGCTGGTTTAGTTTTTATGTTTTTTGAATTAATTTATTTAAATGTAAGAAAATGCTTTCAAGTTGTAAAACTCGTGAAAATTCATTCTAACTTGGAAAATTGTAATTTTTTTTTAGGATCCTCTAAACTAGAAATTTATTCTGAAGCGAATTTTTTTTCATTTTATGCATGAAAATAATTTTATTAATTCAGAACACAAAATAATTTGTTAATGCATTATTATTATTCCTTGGCATGATAAATTCTTGAAAAATTTACTTTTCTGTTTATTTGGGAAAACTTTATTGTTTTGCAAAGTTTCATATTTATTTTCATCTAAAATAACTTTGTAAATTATTTATTTTTTAAATGGTTTTTAATTCATTATAAATTCATTTGATTTCAATAAATTCTGAAAATTTGTCAAAAAAATAGTTTATAACCTCTCAGGTGTTATAGAAAATTTAAATTATACTTTTAGTTTTTAAAAATCATTTAAAGGAATTATGTAACCATGTCTTTAAAAATAAGAAACTAGTTTAATCACATGTGCATACTCCGGCTTATGCATATTATTTCATGTTAGGAGCCGAGCTAACTGAGGAGGAGTTCGGCAACGTTCCGTTTGCCGTGGAAACTAACTGTAAGCAAAGCCTAGGCAAGCTCCGGTGCATTAATCTTGTTTTAATATTTTCTTTTTATCACTATGGATGGGTAGTACTGTACTGTGCATTAGGTTTCTAGGAGTTGATTGCAACCCTAGATTGCATGATAGATACCTGGTTACCCATGTTAAGTGTCTTTGACATAAGAAACTCGATATAGAGCTATGTTATAAGTCGTAGTTAACGGTAGAAGTCGAGTGGTTACCTCACAAGTCACGATTGTGTAGGGCCCTTTTGCCTGGGACGGTGGTCGCGGACCGACATGGCAGTAGTCTTGTGAAAGGTTGTCGCGTACGACTTTCGGGAAGTGCGTACGTGTCATGTAATCAGGTTTCTTCAGCTGGATGTAAATCGATTATAATCGCTGCCCCTTACAGTAACGAATACCACTTGTCTCAGTGCGTCGCATCGTAGTTAAGAACTAGAACAAGAGTGAAATCAAAAAGCATTATGGTTTGTTGGATATATGATTATTATAAATTGTTTGGCAACTATGATTGTGGTACTTGATAGTGCAAACTAATTTATATTCTCTTACACTTAATCTGCTGCTAAAACTTGAAAGTAAGGATCCACTTAAGCGCTAGTTTTTGCAAACAGCTATCCCATGTGAGTCGGCTTTATCATATCCTTGGAGTCGGTTGTAGTTTGCCATGTTGACGGGTAAGACTTGCTGAGCATTTGGATGCTTAGGGAGTAGCTCTCTGTTGTTTTTGTGTGCAGGTTCCCTCTCTCCCTTCTCCGGACCAACTTACAGGAGTGACCCTCGAGGTAGCTATGTCCATTGGGAGCCCTGTTCGCCGTGCTGAGCTGTTGTGCACTGCTAGAAGAGGCATCGTATGGGCTCGATGTCATCTTATGCTTAGTATCTAGGAGACCCTAGTAGTCTTTCAAATAAGATGATCGCTTCCACGCTTTTAAAATTCTTTATTTTATAAACTTATACAACAGTTTGTATTATATTTTATCGTGCTTGAGTTGTACTGTTGGTTCTCGCTTCGTCGATTGACACCCGATAAGATCCTGTGATCGATGGATCATCTCTTTTGTGGGGCGGTCTATCACAAAGAGCTTCTTAGGAGTGCACCAATGCCTCATGCTTCTCACTTAGGTCTACGTGCTTCTCTTTTAAGCCTCATAAGACTCACGTAGAACACCATGAGAATGCTTAAGAGCATTGAGCTACCCCTTAAGCTCTCAAACTCGAAATACCGCTACTTCATGCTCTTTGGTCACCACCTCGATCTTCTTGGTCTTCTTAATGATGGTCTTGTTGGCATTCTCAAGGAAGAGGATTAGATCACTGTAGCTCAGTCTATCATCTTTATCATCATAGTCCTCCTATTCTTGTTCAAGATCAACGTCCTCATCCATATAGCCCTCACAACTTCGGGCCATTAAGCAAAGTGGAGGTGGTGGTAGCTCATTGGTGGAACTTCATGGCGATACCCGCGAGCTCTTCTTCACTAGAAGATGAAGAGTCCGAATCATCATCATCGGTGAGACACTCACAACAATGTAAGCTTTGTGCGGGGACTTCTTTTTCTCCTTGCCCTTGCTCTTCTCCTTGGCGAAGAACTACTTCTTGAACTTCCTCTTGGGCTTGCATTTTTCGTCTTCGCTCTCACTTGATGCTTCTTTCTTGCTCTCTTTCTTGGGCTTGGGACACTCCTTTGTAAAATGGTCTTTCTTGCCACAATTGAAGCACCCAGAGTTCCTCTTGGAAGATGAGGGTCTTTCCTTGCGAAATAGCTTCTTCATCAAGAGCACAAGGTCCTCATTATCACTTTTCTCATCCACATCTTCCTCCACCTTCTTCTTGCTGTTGTTCTTGCCATTGAGAGATTATTCAACTTGAAGGGCAAGATTCTTGGGCAATTGAGTGTCGGTGGAGGTGCCCAACATATATCCCTCATAGGCCGTGAGCTTGCCGAGCATAACGTCAACGAAGAGAGCAGCCAAGTTGGCTTGGAAGAGACACATGATGATGGAGTTGTTGCTTGGCGGCAACATCCTCAAAAGCTTTCTCATGATCTTAATATCATCAATTTTGTTTGTGAGGCCCAAAGCGTTGATCTCCTCCACCATTACATGCAAGCGAGAATAAACATCATTAGCTTTTTCATGTGGTAACATAGTGATGGAATCATATTTGTTCTTGGGAACGTAATAACGCTCTTCTTTGACCTCAGAGGAGCCCTCATGAATATTTTGCAATTGCATCTAAATTTCATGCGCGGTAGATGACGCATTGATCCTAAAGAAGACATTTTTTTGATATACATCCATACATGGCATTCTTGGCCTTTGCATTGAATTTAATGAAAATAGGATCAAGTCTCTCATTATCGTTCATAGCATTTTTAGTCACATACCACGCTTTCCTGTTGATTGACTCTAAGTAGGCTTGCATGTGAGCCTTCCAATACAAGTAATCATCTCCATTGAATACGAGTGGAGTCTCCATCCGGTTTGACCTCCTTACTCAAGGCGGTGAAGCTCGAAAATGAGCATTTGGCTCTGATACCACTTGTAAGGATCAAGGACACCGAGAAGGGATGTTGAATCGATGGACTTATAGACTAATTTCGCTACAAACTTAAACTATAAGACTCGATCGCAACGGAAGCAAGCCTAAGCAATTCTAATAGGCCAAGACCGCTAACAATGCTAGTGAAAGATAATGACAACAAGCAAGTACTAGCACGATAGCCACCAAGAGAAATCAAAGAACAACTACCACACTTCTCAACGGTAAGTAAAGAGAATGAGATAGAGAATGCTTAGTGATTTTTTTTAAGGTCTTGAAAGGTAGGTGCCTTCCACTAATCCTCATTGAACCACAACTGTCAGAGTCTTGGTTCCTCCCGTCGTTCTCAGAACGATGCTTACAAGGGTACGCTTCACTCTCGGAGTGAAGTCACTGGCGGCCCGGCTATCACACACAATACCCAAGCGCTAAAGCAAGCCTCCAAGCCTCGGGCGCTCCCTCTTGGTGTCCCTTTCGAGCGGCGGACTCAAAACCGCGTACAAACTTGGCGATGTCTTCCACAATTTCCTCGGAAGCTTGAGCACAAACTCCTAGCCGGTCTAGGCTGCCCAAGAAAGATCACTCCCTTCAAGCCCTACAAGCTCTAGAAGTGTATGAATGCTCCCTATCACTCTTACTAAGCACCAAAGATCTTCAATCTTGTAATGTGCTCTCTTGATGATGTCTCTTGGCCTCTCACAAGTTTTCTCTAGATTCTTAAACCGCAGGCACACTGAAAAATATCACCCTCCACGGTTTAAATAGGCTCCAAACCAAGAAATAACTGTTGGGACGTGATGTCATAAAGCTGACTGCTTTATGCAATCAACAAACTGTCCGGTGACTGGACCACCGGACTGTCCAGTGACCCTTCCTCCTCTTAGGCCAGAGAAACACTCTCTCTGGAATTCATTATGTAGGAGACCAGACTGTTCGGTGCATTCCTTCAACGGACTGTACGGTGACTTTCACTTTTGGACTCCTAGAGACATCTTCTCTGAACTTCGGCTTCGACCTCACCGGACTGTCCGATGACTGTCACACCAGACTGTTCGGTGTCTTCTCTGCAGCAACTCCAGAGAGCACCTCTCTTTAGACTCCAAAGTCCTGGCTCACTGGACTGTTCGGTGATCTCACTGGACTGTCCGATGACTGCTTCTTCGACTAAACTTGATCTTGGGTCTTTGACTTCGCTTCCTCTACCATCTTCAGTGCTTTCTGAGAATCTAAGGAGCATTCACACCCTCTAACACTTGTATGACAGGAGACAAATGATCTTACCCCCTTAATAGTACCGGCATTTCTATGGACTCTCTAGCTAATCCTTAGCTTTGGTCCTCCGACGCCCGAAAACTCCTCTTCTAAGGATTGTGCTTGTCATCCACCGAGGAAGCCCACCATGTTGATGTAGAAATAGCGGGGTGGTATCTATAATCACAACCGTTACTTATGGTGTTTATTCAATCACCAAAATCAATTCATACCTTTTAGAGGACTTCAAAGGTCATAAAAGTAACAGCCGGCCACCACAACTTGTCACCCCTGGGAGGGGCCGTATATAATCAAGCGAGCTCTAAGGGCCGACGCCTACAAGCTGGTGACCGAGAGCGGCAGGGAGCTAGCCAGTGCTTGGAACATCAATCTGCGTCGATTCTATGCATAATAAAATCAGCTAAGTTTTTGTGCATCTCTCGTTTTCTTTACTGTTTTGGATGACGAAGCGCAGCTGACCCAGCCACCCTTTGCCGCCCTGGGGCTAGTCTCAGTGTCCCCACTCTGCCTTTCGCTCTCAGGTCCCTTGCCTCGTTTTTTAGTTCTAAGGCTCCGTGCCTTAGTCTCTCGCTTTTAAGGCTCTATGCCTCTTTTCATTTCCTCGGCGCCCGACCCTCGACCCGCTCCGAGCTTCGCGGGTGACCCTAAGATGTGCTAAGTAAACCGCAAGCACTCTCGTTTAAGTTTTTCTCGCGGCTAGCGATTGATGACCTGAAGTTAGTGACGCTCTACGGCTGTGTTGAGCCCGACACTCGAGCGTACGAGCTATACCCAACCCACTCGCCTGATCAACGCCGTAATCTTAGGGCAAAAGCACAAAAAAGGCAAAGTGCGACGCATTCACAAAAGCACAAAAAAGCCTGGAAACTTATTTACAATACAGAGTTCATTGTAGAATTCATTACAGAAGTTCAAAAGACAGAAAGCCCTAATCTCTATGGAGCTTGGTGCCGAGGAGGGAGGCACCCGAACCGCTCCCTCAGGAAGTGGCGCGTACAGAACGGCTCACAGAGTCGACGCACCCATGGCTGAGCATGGGATGTCAACTCATCAATGCGATCATCGGAAACATCCGTGGCGTAGCCTTCAGCAACGCGCACCAAGTCTATCTCCGGGTGGTGCGACGCCAACTACGCCAGCGCCAACGTGCCGCCGTCCTCCAAGGTGCCGACCACCACCGAACCGATAAGCCCGGGCATCTATTCCAGCACTCGGCCTGCATGCTCCGATGAGAGGGTGCACTCGTTGACGTCGGTGAAAACCTGCCGGAGCAAGGATTGGACCTGCCTTCGCAGCCTCCTGAACCCGCTGACTGCGGCTGCAACAAACAAAACTGTTGAGAACTCACTTCTACGACCCTATTTCAACAGAGCAAGGTAAAAGGTACTAACTGTCGTGCTCCTTCTAGGCCGCCTCGGTTTCGGCCTTAGAGTCGGGCAGCTCCTGCCGGAGCAGCGCGGTCATCTGCTTGGATGTCCCCCGAGCGCTCCTCAGGGAGTCCACGGCAGACTGTCTCAACTCCGACAGCTCCGTGGATAGCCTGGCAACCTCCTACTCGGCTATAAGACTCTCCATGTCCACGGCATCCCAGCTCTCAAAGGTCCGACGACAGTCTTCCTCGGCTAGGGCGCGGGCGTTCTCAGCAGCTTCGGCTCTGCCTTCAGCTCCAAGCTTCAAGTCCCGGAGAATCTGCATCTCCAAGGACTGCCGGTTCAATTGCAGCTGAAGTTTGCTGAAGTCCTGCACAAACGACACTCTGACCACCAAGCCCCAAAGGTATGAGAAGCGAATACTTACGGGTGGCCAGGTGCTTATCATCAGCAAGTTCGGCTTAGATCTTGTTCTTCGCAGCGCGCTCCCAGGCGACCTCCCTCTGCGCCTCCTGGGCCTCCTCGAATGAAACCTTGCTGGCCTGCCAGGAGGAGTCGAGCTGGCCATGAAGCTTGGTCACCTCCCTCTGCGAGGCGTCACGGTCGGCTTAGACCCGCTCAACCTCCTGGTGCAGGGCCTCTACCTCGGCCTGCAGAGGGTTATGCAGTGGATGGTCCACTGCCCGGAGAAGGGACTCCTGCAGCAAACAAGCAATGAGGACCAAAACAAATGAATGGTTAGTACCCAAAAGCAAAAAGTACTACAACTCAACCGGCAGCGATGCAGGTAAGGGTCGTCGAGGAGCCCTTGACACTCGTACACCTCGTTGATGACCCTGTCAAGGCCGGCGCTGGCGGAGTCGATGAACTGGCTAATTTCGAACATCCGGTCATCATAGAACTCGCGTGCACCACCTGACTCCCAGAGGGGAGATCACTCTCCTCATGGCCCCGCGACACCGAAGGCCGGAGGTCGACAGCCGAGATTGTCGACGCCGCGGCCGTGCAAGCCGCCGCCACCTGTTCGCCGTCTCCCTAGGGGTCCCCTGCTCCGCCAGTCAGGGCAGCTTCGGTCACCGCCGGCCTTCCGGATTCTTCAGCTGCGACGGTCGCAGCCGCTTCTTCCTTCCTTTCAGCTGCAGGGACCGGCGCCTTTGAGCCCTCGGTGGCGCCTGTCTCTATCGGCTCCATCTGCTCCTCAACTACAGGCAGATATGGCTCCTTCAGACCCTCGCAGACGACCACCAGGGTGGGTCCCCCGCCTCCGTGGGCGCAGAGTCTGGGGTCGTATCCATCTGCTCCCCGACCACAAGGGCCTGCTCCGGCTCCGCCTGTCCTCCAGAGGCAGCAATCGGGATTGGTGCCTGCTTGCCTTCCTCGACCGCCAGGCCGTCGTCATTGGCCCCCTCAACGCCCATCGCCGGGGAAGGCAACCTTTCTTCTTCAACCACCGTCTCCTCCTCGCCTTCGGCGCCAGCAGCTGGAGGCGGCGGCAGTGTAACTTCAACGTCCGTCAGCACGTCTACCGGCGGGTCTATCGCTTGAACAGGCGGAGGCAGCGACGAAGCCTCTCCATCACCCGACGCATCAGCCGACGGGCCCTGGATTGGTATCGAGAGGGATAACGTCGTAGAACCCGTCAGCACGGACTCCCCTGCGTCGAGTGCCGGCTCGCTCCCGGACGCGGACGCAGACTCGGAGGCAGCGACAGCAGCAGTGGCGGCGGCAGCAAGTGTTGTTGAAGCCCTGCCAAACCGGACAGATAAGTGCTAAATCTGAAATGACTAACTCACTTCAATGAAAGGTTTAAGTGTAGAGACTTATGCTCTCGACCAACAGGTCGGAAGGCGACGAGCTGGCCCCGGCGACTGCGAGCTAGCGGCCGCGCTCGTCCCAGCAGCTCAAGAGACCCCCGCCACGATCACCCAAGCCGTGACGGTCACGGGCTGGACGACCGGGTTGGGGGCAACGATGCCACTCAGAGCATCAACCCTCGCCCTATTGGCTGGGGACTCAGGATCGTCGTTTGAAGGCCCCGGGCGTTGACGACGGAACAGCAGTGGCGTGTCGTCGGAGGTGTCGGAGTCGCTAAGAAAAATGACGCCTATCAGCCGCGCTACGACCTCTGCGGGAGCTACGGGGGTCGGCGGCAGAACCCTTGACCTGCTGCTCTCCGCGGCGGTGGATCCGCTCCGGCTCCCATGCCCATAGCCTGTGCTGCCACGGCAGCTACCTCTGCCGCTGTCGGCTGTGGAGTCGGGCCAAGGGTCTGCAGAATGACAATGCTCCCCCGGCCCTGACCAACGGACCTCCTCCTCCTTGACGAGGCCACGCCCCGACCGCCGGCTCGGCCATCGCCGGCCGAGGCTCGGGCCAGCGCCTTCTGCACCAGCAAAGATGCGACGTTCGACTCCAACGATGACAACGGGCCTTAACTACGGCTACACGGCAAAATTCAACGACAAGAGTTTCATGGAGAGTTCAACGTATCGGTGGGGGTGGATGATCCCTGTTGAACGGCGCAGGACCTCCAGTAAGGTCTTGCAGGAGGTAGCCCTCCAGCAAGCGGGCGACCCGGTGCTCCAGATCGATTGAAGATATTTCGCGATCGGCCACCAAGCGGTTCAAGTCCTGGGACCCGATGTAGTCGTACAGGTGTTGAGTTTGGAGGCGGAGTGGTGGGACCCGACACCGCACGAACATCGCAATGACCGCAGCGCCAGTCAATCCGCTGTCTCGGAGCTCCTATATCCGTCGAAGAAGTAGTCTGAGTGCCACCTGCTGGGCGGCCGACGGAGAGGCCGACCACCTGTCCAAGATCTCTGGCGACTCGTCGCGGAACACCGGCAAGCGAGCGGTGACGTTGTCGAGGTAGAACTGCTCGTTGTCCCACCCCTTCAATGACGTCCTCACCGGCACCATGATGTACCCCCCGGCGTGCTGGTTTCGAAGGCAGATGTAGGTGCCCCCCCGACACGCCGGACCACGCCGTTAGTCGTATGGCGCGTGACGTAGAAGAAGTACCTCCACAGCTTGAAATGAGCCGAGAGGCCGAGGAAGCCCTCGCACAGCGTGACGAAGGTGGCAACCTGGAGCACTCCGTTGGGGTTGAGGTGGTGGAGGATGATGCCATAGTAGTTGAGGGGTTCGCGAAAGAAGGCGGAGGCAGGCAATGCGAGCCCGCACTCGTGGAACTGCACGAAACTAACGATCTGGTTGCTCGTTGGCACTAGCACCTCCTCACCCTCCGCCGCCCGCTAGTTAATGGAGGCCTTCGACTAAAGCTCACTGCCACGCTCATGGAGGGAAAGCATCGCCTCGGTCATGCTCGAGCTTTTCCACCCAGACGTCATGACAGCAAGCGCTTGCGTGAAGATGGAGAGTAAAGTGGATGCAAGTGCTAGCACGAGGGCACCAGCGCGAGGAAGAAGGCGGCAAGAGCGGAAGAAGGCGGCAAGAGCAGAAGAAGGCGAGCGCAAGGAAGATGAAGACACAACGGCTGGGTGGAATTTTGAAATCCCACTCAGCACCCCCTTTATCACTGTGGAGGTTAGTTATTTCGCCCCATCTCTGATACAATGGTGCAGTAACTATGTCATCATTTGGGCGCGCGGCCACGCGCACCCGCAACTCCCACACCTGGCCCATTGACCGGTAGGCCCGGGCAACACCTCGGTGCCTCCATCACCCCCCAATGTGACACGCACACGCCTGCTGCAGCAATTAATAATTGGTGGGCGCTAGTTTGATGGGACGCAACTTCGCAAATTGACGCGTGACGCCAGCCGCTCGATCGGCCCGGCGTTCGCAATTCCCAGACGCGACATCCACCGTCCACGTGGACACAGCAGGTCGTCGACCGCCTCACGGGCCGACCCTCACTCTGAGCAACGTTCATGGAATCCAACCACCTCAGATCTGACCTAGGCGTGATGCTGATCATGAAACATAACCAGCCCGACCGGTGAAATCTAGGCATCCATTTCAAAATCCGGCCAATAATGAAAATTGGTCCCGACCATCGTATATAGTCGGGAATGTCCATTTCGAGGACTAAACCCCCGACCGACCCTTCAGATCGCCTGGAGGCTCGGGGCCTACGCCCTACGGGTGCGCTCGCGTGCACCCGCAGGATTCAATTCTCGAAGAACAAAGTCTAAACCCCTGACCGACCCTTCGGATCGCCCGGGGGCTACGCCCTACGGGCACGCTCGCGCCTGCCTGCAGGATCAACGATCGAAGGCCAACGATTAGGCAAGAGATTAAACTCTCGATCAACCGTTCGGATCGCCCGAGGGCTCGAAGGCTACGCCCTACGGGCGTGCTCACACCCGTAGGATTAGGCATGGAAGACCATCGGGAAACAGAACGCCACCTCAACGGAGATTGTAAACGGTACAGGGTTCGGAGGCTACTGTCGGGATCATGTACCCTGGGTACCTAAGACCCCAGGATTACCACAGAAGCCCAACAAGGGATCGAGGCCCATGGGCCGAAACCAAGACCCGCCAGAGATTTCACCAAGTGAGGGCCCGGCGAAGGATCGGAATCACTCAAAGAGCCAGCCCCACCATCTGAGGGTCGGGAGCTAGTTGACAACGGGGCCCGTCAAGACGATGGGCGGAAACCACCTCACGCATCCGACCTCAGGGTCAGCCACCGCCTCAACGGCCAGTCCATAGCGGGTGCAGAGATTCCTGACATTGTGTGGCAGAAAGTAAAGTAGCCCTACGAAGAGGTAAAGCAAGCCAGCAGAAGGGAAAAGAAGTCCAACAGGCGGTAAAGTCCTTTGTCCCCCAACGCTGGACAAAAGACGATCGAAGGACACCGACAAGTTGCTCTGGCGCCAGCGAGCGCCAGAGAAACAACCTCGCAGAAGACGTGGCCCCACCCGTCAGGGGGCTGTCCAATTTCTTAGACGTCAAGCCTTGTAAACCCGGTCTGACCCCTATATAAAGGGGTGCCGAGGGTCTTAGATGACATATTTCAATAAGTTAGTAGACAAACACCACATATGCGTGCTAAGGTTCTTGCTCGAGCTAGAGTCCTTCCGCCATTGTAATCCAGTTACGAGCTTATACTATTCGCTCACTCCCTGGATGTTGGGTAGTACACCTCCGTGTTGGCTCGAACCAGGTTAAACTTTGAGTCTCTCATAGACTAGGCCACCTTGATACGAAGAGCGCACCCAATCCCTCTCCAAATACGTAAATTCCTATGTGCCGGTGATCAGAACACCGACATATCTATTACTCCAAACTTCATAGTTGTCTCAATCTCAGTGTCTCAATCAATGCCTTGGTTATTTGTTGTTCCCATCATTCCAAATTAAATGCAATTTTAGCTTTGTTTCCGGGTGTCCAGTTTCATAGAATCTCATGTGAACCTGGACAAGCGTTTGTCTAGGTTCAAATCTTCTTCCATTGACCTGGTAAATAGCTAGAATGATATCTAATTGGGGAAGGGCGGAGTAATTATGTGTTAGTTTTTCTAATTATGTGTCTTATGCTTTTCTTTTTCAGACTGAAATTGCATTGTTTGCTCATTCGATGTAATATTGACTGAAGAAAAAACTATTATCTCTTTGTGGTATGAGCAGTGCTTAAGTTCAGAGTTAAAGAGTCTGTGGTTTGATTTCCTAATTGGCTGTTAGGTTTTTTTTTTTTTGAGCTTAAGGCCCTGTCTGGTAAGGCTTTGGCTCCTTCAAACTCTGGCTTCTTTGAAAAAGAAGCTTTTATGGCTCTGTCTTTGGCTTCTAAAAAAAACTTTTGGTAGATCAGCATTTTCGGTAGGATCTCCTATTTTATATTGGATTAGGGCCCCATTTGGTAGACCTCTGGCTCCTCCAAAAACGGCTTTGGCTCTGGCTTCTTGAAAAAAAGCTTTTATAGCTCTAGCTCTGGCTTCTTAAAAAATGTTTAGTAGATCTGCTTTTTATCTCCTATTTTATCGGAGTAGATAATATAGAAAAATACCATGTAGATGAAAGAGCCATGGAGAAGCCACCCTTTTCCTGACTCCTAGCTTCACCCCTAGCTCCTCCCTAAAAAAATTGGAAAAGCGGCTCCTCCTTAACTCGTTTGGTATAGTTTCAATTGAAGCCGATCAAAAAGCCAGTGGAGAAGCTCTACCAAACTGGCCCTAGATAACATAGAAAAATGCCACGTCAACGAAGGAGACACGGAAAAGCTACCTTTTTATGGCTCTTGGCTTCACCCCTGGCTCCTCCCTAAAAAATAGGAAAAATAGCTTTTCCTAAAATCGTTTGGTATAATTTCAGTTGAAGCCGATCGAGAAACCGGTGAAAAAGCTCTACCAAACAGGCCCTAAACTTGACGAAAATTTGTCCCAAAATAGATATTTGGTTAGGAAATTTTGTCTGAAGAATATAGGAAATCCTAGAGAAAACCTGGCAAATCTAATAGTTGTTTTTTCGTTCACCACTGCCAATTTTCTGAGTCTGAATTTCCTGACCATGTTCTTGATGACAGTTTCTTGACTGATAAACAACCGATACACATGGGACATGGATGTGTGGATCACCATGATGTTTTTTTCTGCCTTTCATGCAATTTCAAGGATACTGAGTCCCAGTTTATAGCGTTTGGATCTTATAGGTGCTGTTGTGACTTCCTGTTCTTCAAAATGGTATAGTGGCCACACCACTAGAATATAATTCTCTTCCCTACCAATCACTGGGTTGCATGTTAACATTCTTGCTATACTCTGCACAAGCACATCTGCTACAACCTACTTAAAAGATTGCGAGGCCGATCAGGTCTTTGGGAGGAAAAGGATGTCCACTGAGCCTCTCCTTTTGTTGGTGGTCCAGACCATGGTGGAGCTGATTCTTAACCTTTCAAGTTCACACGTGGGAGTGCAGCTGCCATGACTTATGAAGCCACGTACCACTTGTTGGTGAAGGCTCCAGAGGATTGATCTTTTGGTGTAAGTAAAGGTGAGTCCTGTGTCAAATTACGATATATTCCTTTCATTTTTTAATTGATGTCGCCGTTGACTTTTAAATTCAACTTTGACCATTTGTTTTATTCAAATTTTTTTTGATAAATTTCATATATTTTGATATAATTGGATGAATCATTAGAGTTATTTGAATCACAACTTAAAATTTTACACATTTGAGCAAATTTTTTGAATAAGACGAATGGTCAAAGTTGAATTTAAAAGTCAACAGTGACATCAATTAAAGAACAGAGGGAGTAGTAGTTTTTTGTTTCCTTTTTTTTTGCAGTGCTCTGGATATTTTGCGGTGTAACACACCTGTAGGTCAGTGTAACAATGTGTTAGCTGATATATTTGTCTTAAAGATTATTTTAATTCATTCACTGGATTATTCAATTTTTTTTATACTTACAATATGATTTCGTGATGGAGGAGGATGAGCCACACTGACCGTTGTTGCCCAAACTTTTAGTGGAAAATCTCATCAGAAGAACCATTAACATAAAAAGACCTGGAAGACATTAATTGGGTAGGTTTGTGTGCGTAAAAGCTGGATCTTAATTCTTATCACTAACCACTTTAAGCCTAGGGAGGTTTCTTTTTTAGCTATATATAGCATGTTTTAATTGTTTTTATGCTTTTGTAAAAGAGAAACAACATTTTTTTAACCCTCGGATCACAATGGGGTAATGAAGAAGGATAAACGAACCAATAAGACTTGTACTGGCACACTGGGCTGTAAGATGATTATTGGCCAAAGCACCTTTTTTACCTTCAAGATGATTCGTCAAAGCATGTGAAGATGCTTTATGGCGTTCCCCGTTATCTCTAATGATTTCTTAAGCTGTATGAGCAATCAACCTCGAGTCCTTGACTTTTCTCACTGTAAAGTGATATGAACCACCACAACAAAGTTATAGGGACAATTAACTTATTCCTTGCCCCCAAATTCTGTGATGTTAATCTCCACAAATTTTCTTTTAGGCGGTTACTTGTTCCTCATTTTGTATATCCACATTTCTGGAGGTTTGGTTTTGCCTAATTTTAATCTGGGTGCTCAGCCTCACAGGAAAGACTTGCTTTGTGAGACATCTATCTGTAATTTTGAGCATAGAAGTCTTAATATCAAGTTAAAAGATCTGCTAGTCCCTTTAGGCTCTTTGGTAGTATTATTTTAAAACATAATCTATTATCCACATTTATCGAAGCAGTTTAAAAAATATATAAAATTGACCTTGTGAACTTAAGCTATTGTGGGACATGTTGGCAGCATAGAAAGAGTAACATTTCGCACGGTAATCTTCCTTATGGTCAGGGGCGAAGCCACATGCCCTCTTCAGTGACAGCTGACACCAATTGTTTTGTAAATTTTGCATGTGAAATACTGTTTATACACTAATTATACAGATAATAAGAAAAAAAAATATTTGACAGGTGTGGGTAAGACCGCCTACACAGATTCCATTGCTACAAGATGCTCAACCACACCCTTTAGGAAACTGAAATATACTAATAAGGTGAGTTTTGAAAGTTCAAACTCAGCACTTTGCAGTTGATATTTTAGCAGAACTCAATTGTCAATCCCTTCACTCTAGCCAGTATAATCAGGACAAGTGGTGACTGGTGTATATAGAGACTTGGCGATGATCTGTGACCTTGATGATTTCTTGCACTTCCTAAACCTTGTTTTAGAATTTTACATGAGTCAGTTGACATTTTTTTCCTCTATGGTCAGCAAACGTTTTACAGAAATCCATCGTTTCATTGTTGAAATGAAAACGATCTGAAATTAGTTGTGGGACAAGAGCAGCTTTTGGTTTCTGTTAAACTGTTCATGGCATCACCGAAGGCACGAAGTGCCCTTTGTTGTCTACTGTTTTTGGATAGCTTAATTGGTTGCTCCTGTGTTTGCTGTCTCACTCCGCCTGCAAAGGGTTTATATGAAGAATATTGATACCAAGCCAGAAAACAAACACATGAGGAAATAATTCTAGCTCTTATGTTTACATTATAAATTGTGTCAGAAAACAGTCAAAGAAGTTTTTAATAGTTCGGAAACGTGGAATACTAAGTGCATGATTTCATAATTTCCCAGGAGAAAGATTGATAATATTTAAGTGAATACATATTAAGCTTCAGTTACCAAATCCAGGTGAAACCTGTTCCAATTTTATGTTGGAAATAATCGCATTTTAGTGATGATTAAATCAATTCCAATAATTAGGAAAAGATTAAATATAGTGAGTTTTGAAATACTACGTATGATGCATACAAGCAATACGATCCAAATTTGCTGAAGCAATAGTGATTCCTCCAGTGTTAGTAATAGAATGCATATAAATAGCGAAAAAAGAGAGAGGCATGCTATTCTTACAGTGGAGTCGTCAGCGTAAATAGTTGCGCAAATAGTAGACGAAGCAAACCGTCGATGTAGATGCAACATGCAACCGAAGCGAAGAGGAAGCGGTAGAACAACGTCGAGGAGAAGCAGACAAACAGCGAGCAGTCGCGGAGATGCTTCAAAAAACAATATACGGCCCCTACCCCGTGCAGAGACACGAGGGGACGTGGGTTTCGGAGACCTCCTCTCCCGGTCCCAATGGCACATCGGTGACGGGTGGAGAAGATAGAGCAGCGTGGCACTCAAGGGAGAGGAGAATGAGAGAATGGTTGTGTGTTTTCTGGATGATGTCTCGCACCTCTGTTTATACACAAGAGCACCCACGTAAATAGTAACCAGGCTGCTATGTACAACACCTATATATATGGTAACCAGCCTACCATTTATGAATATGGTAACTAGCCTACCATTTATACTAATATAGAAACCAGCCTGCCATCACAAGAATAATTGCTTACCAAGAATTGATAAGCGCAATATACTCCTTCCATATGTGAGGGGGCCTTTGGGATTTATGGAATGCTATTTAGAAAAACTTCCAAATCTTCTAAAAATCCCCCACCAGATCCTAGAGGCACGCTTAAAATTCTTCCCGCACTAAAGTACTATTAATATACCAGTTTTTCAGTGGATACCGTTTAAGGTTGAACATCCACCTAGAACCCCAAGCTACACTCATCAATAACCGCGCAATGAACTAGGCCTTGAATTGACAGTTTAGTGTGAACAACTTTCACCTGAGGCCTTACTAGTACTTAGCTGTCAAGTGTCAACCCCGCGGGTGGAGCGTATAAGTCATACTCTTGTCTCACTTCATAAGTTTCTTAAAAAATACCCAATTCTTATAAACTGTGACTAGCAATTAGACTCAAATAGGTGTGTTCTTACAAGAATATTATGTATGACAGTATCTTGCTATAAAAGCCTCAGAACACATTAGGATGATAGTCTGCCTGCCTTCCAAAAATGAGAGTACTGCATCTCCAACGGAGTGGGTTAGTAATAGGTTGTACTCTCCCGTCAACCAACAGTTTGTTCTTCCCAGTTTCAAATTCACGGGATCTCCGATCACATAGGTTGGGTTACCACTGTGGTTAACTCACATGGGTCTCAATCCCATCTCCTTCGATGCATTATCAATCACAATGCGCGATAATCACTTAGTAAAGGGATCTGTCAGGTTCTTAGCTGTACGGATATATTCCACAGCTATTACTCCAGAGCTTCTCAATTTCCTGACAGACTTCAATTTGCGCTTCACATGTTTGTTGGACTTATATTATCCTGACTATTGCTCGCCTTCGTAATAACTGTTTGATTATCACAGTTCATGAGAATAGTCGGGATTCGTTTTTCAACCATAGGTAAGTCTATAAACAATTCTCTCAACCACTCAGCCTCAGTATAGGCTGTGTCCAGAGCCGTAACCTCTGCCTCTATAGTGGATTTAGTTAGAATCGTCTGTTTACAGGATCGCCATGAGACAGCACCGCCACCTAAAGTGAAAACATATCCACTAGTGGCCTTTAGCTCATCGGCATCTGTAATCCAATTTGAATCATTATATCCTTCGAGTACACTAGGATACCCTGAATAGTAAATTCCATAACTAATTGTACCTCTTAAATAACACAACAGTCGATCAATAGCACACCAATGATCGTATCCTAAATTAGATGTAAATCTACTCAGTTTGCCCACAGCAAACGAGATGTTTAGGCAAGTTGCACTAGCTAGATACAATAGTGATTCAATAATTTGAGAATATCTCAATTGATCCTTTCCTAGTCCTCGATTCTTTCGAAGTATTAGACTAGAATCATAAGGAGATGGAAAAGGTTTGTTGTCCATGTAGCCAAAACGGCTCAATACCTTTTCACATAATGGGATTGCAGCAGGGTAATCCCAATCTCTCCTTTGTTTAGCTTAATATTCAGGATCAGATCTGCTTCACCCAAATCCTTCATATCAAAGTTTTGAGATAAGAATGATTTTACATCATTTATCTCATCGAGACCTGTCCCAAAAATAAGTATGTCATCGACATTCAAACACAAGATTACTTCTTTACCCCCACCATGACGGTAATATACTCAAGTATCGGCTTCATTCACTGTAAACCCAGCAGAGGTTAAAGTTTTGTCAAACTTCTCATGCCACTGCTTAGGTGCTTGCTTCAAGCCGTATAAGGATTTGAGTAACCTATACACCTTGCCCTCTTGTCCCGGTACTATAAACCCATCAGGCTAATCTATATAGATCTCTTCATCTAACTCTCCATTAAGGAAAGCCGTCTGCACATCCATATGATGAACGAGAAGACCATGTGAGGCAGCCAGGGATAATAATATTCAAATGGTGGTCATCCTGGCAACTGGTGAGTAAGTATCAAAGAAATTCTCACCTTCTTTTTGAGTATACTTTTTAGCCACAAGCCTTGGCTTGTACTTTTCAATAGTATCATCAGGTCTTAGCTTCTTCTTAAACACCCACTTGCATCCTACTAGCTTACAACCAAATGGTCAATCTATTACTTCCAACGTCCCATTGGTAGTGATGGAGTCCATCTCACTACGGTCAACATCCTTCTAGTATTCTGCATCAGGCGATGAATAATCCTTTGAGATAGTTGTGGGAGTATCATCCACAAAATTTTGCAATCCTCTGTCTCTTACTCCTTTGAAGAGCGTTTTCACTGTCATCCTTCTCATTTTCATACGGTTGCTCAAATGGCTCAATCACAGGTATGGGTTCAGGAGTCAAATCAAATAATGAACTAGATAAAGAATATGCATCTTTCAATGGAAAAATATTTTCAAAGAAAGTGACACATGAAATTCCAAAAGGGAATCAAGTAAAACATCAAGCATTTCAGATTTTATTACTAAGAACTTATATGTCGTGTGGTGGTTTGCATATCCTAAGAACATGCAATCAATTATTTTTAGGTCCGAGTTTGCGCTTCTTATTTATTGGTATGCTAACTATCACCAAACAGCCCCAAGTGCGCAAATAATGAAGTGAGGATTTTCTTCCCTTCCATCCTTCATACGGAGTAGCTTCACTGTTCTTAGTAGGAACTCTATTCAGAACGTGACAAGCTGTCAAAACAGCCTCCCCGCCATGCCTTAGACATACCGGACATTCCCAATATGGCATTCACCAAGTCCATTAACATCCGATTCTTTCTTTAGGCAACTCCATTACATTGAGGTGAATAGAGAGGTGTTCGTTCACGAAGTATTCCATTCTCCGAACAGAAAAGATCAAACTCATTAGAAAAGTATTCCCCACCACGATCAGACCTAACTCATTTTATTTTTCTTTCTAGTTGATTCTTCACCTCAGCTTTATAAGCCTTAACATTCTAATGCCTCATCTTTAGTTTTTATATGAAACACATAACAGTATCTAGTCGCATCATCAATTAAAGTCATAAAGTATCTTTTCTCTCCTTTTGTCAACACACCATTCATCTCACAGATATCAGAATGAATGAGTTATAATAATGTCGAGTTTCTCTCGTCTACAGCTTTATGAGGTTTACGAGGTTGCTTTGATTGCATACAAGTTTGACATTTAGAATCTTTGACAATAGGTAACTTTAGAATTAAACTCATACTGGATAGTCGCGACATACAACCAAAGTTAATGTGACACAAATGAGAATGTCATATATCTGCCTCAGGATTGTTTGAATCACACACATGGTTTACAACTTTATTTGAGAAATCTGAAAGGAAAAAGCAGAACAAGCCTCCGCTATCATAGCCTGGACAATAAATTGGCCAAATCTCAACACGACTACTTTATTTTACTCAAAGACCAGCTTGAATCCATTCGACAGAGAAGAGATCCACAACGAGATTCTTGTTTATTGAAGGAGCATGCTGCATGTTCTTCAATCACACGATCCTTCCCGAAGTAAACTTCAGACCGATCAAACCAACACCAAGAACAGGAGCATGCGACCCGTTCCCCATCATGACGGTTCAACCACGTGCGATCTGGTAAGATGAAAACATGTATATATTAGAACAGAGGTGAATATTAGCTCCTTTGTCTATCCACCAACAATTAGATTGATAAAAAGAGAAAATATTAGGTAAATTACCATACTCAGAGCCTTCACTGGAGTCACCAATGGTCACATTGGCAGACTTCTGCCCCTTCTGATTGTTCTTGCCCTTGCGGTTATGGCACTTTTTGGCAAAGTCCATTCTCACCGCACATAAAGCAGACAATCTCATCCATATTCATATTCTTCTTGAACTAAGTAGTCTGTACAGCCTTTCCTTTTCCCTTCTGGTTCTTCGTACCAGTGTGCTACATCATATTGGCGTTGGACTGCCCTTCAGGTGCTCTTGGTGGAGCATCTTTTGCCCAAGCCTTCTCTTATGTTTTGTCTCTTATGTTTCAGAAATGTGGCATAGTTCCTCCATGATGAAGGCAACTTGACAATAATGTCCCCTGCCACAAACTTGTCAGGCAACTGACATCCAATCTGTTCGAGCTCCCTCACAATGAGTTGGAGTTTATGGGCCTGCTCCACGACAGAACAGTTATCCACCATTTTGAAATCGTGGTACCGCTCCAAGACATACAGCTTGCGTCCAGCATCTGTGGCCGAAAACTTATGTTCTAGTGCCTCCCACAATTCTGTGGCACTCTTGATGTGCATGTACGCATCGCACAACTGGTCAGAGAGAACACTAAGGATGCATCCGACGAAAATCGTCGTAGCCACGGTAAACTCCTGCACCTCTTTCTCACTTGCAAGAGGCAGTGCAGGAGGATTACCCACGACCCAGAACACACCCATAGCCAAGAGCCATAGTTAAACTCTCGTCTGTCATCTCTTGAAGTTCACACCGTTGAATTTCTCCGGTTTCATCGCATCGGTAAATCCAACCATCACTAAATGAAAGAGGTTTTTGGATTGTTGAAAATAATCGTATTTTAGTGATGATTAAATTAATTTTAGTAATTAAGAAAAGATTAAATATAATAAGTTTCAAAATACTACGTATGATGCATACTAGCACTACGATCCAAATTTGCTCAAGCAGTCGTGATCCCACCAGTGCTAGTAATAGAATGCATATAAATAGCAAAAAAAGAGAGGCATGTCATTCTTACAGTGGGGTTGTCAACGCAAATAGTTGCGCATATAGTAGATGAAACAGACCATCGATGTAAATGCAGCAGGTAATCGGAGTAAAGAGAAAGCAGTCAAACGGCATCGAGGGGAAGCAAACGAACAGCGAGCAGTCGCGGAGACGCTTTTCCAAAACCTTATACGGCCCCTACCCGTGAAGGGACGTGGGTTTCGAAGACCTACTCTCCCGGCACTCAAGGGAGAGGAGAACGAGAGAATGGTTGTGTGTTTTCCAGACGATGTCTCGTCCCTCTATTTATACACAAGAGCACCCATGTATATGGTAACTAGCCTGCCATTTATACGAATATGGTAACTGGTCTACTATTTATACGAATATAGTAACTACCCTGCCATCACAAGAATAATTGCTTACCGAATTGATAAGCGCAATATTCTCTTTCCATATGTGAGAGGGCCTTTGAAATTTATGAAATGTTATTTGAAAAAACTTTCAAATCTTCTAACATTTTATTTCTAATTGAACTGGCCTACACTAATTTGGTCGATTTTTTGAAACCATTTAGAGTGAATTTTATTTATTATAATTGGCTCATTGCATTGCAAGTCAACTTCTCCAATTTTTCTGCCACCTTATTGTCTTCCAAAATCAGTGTGCCATTAATGCAAGTCATTTCTGGGTCGACCTCGAGAATTGGATTCCTGATATTCGGATACCAACTGAGCATTATCTGTACCGCAGCATCAACTATTAGGCAGGGATTCGGCGCCCTGACTTCGCTCCTGGGAAATTCCGTACCACAACAACCAGGTTTATGTGATGTACAGCTTCTATCCCTGCTTTTCAAGACTTAGTCAAAAGGTATACTGGTGCTTATGTTCGAGACAATCACCTGGGTGATTTTGTTGGAACTATAGGATCGCTCACTTGTTGGAACTATAGGATCGCTCAAAACTCTCAGGTGGAAGATGAACAGTACCAAACACTGAAAAATGACGACGAACACTGAGGCTTTTCTCTGTTGTATTGCAATGCGGTGAGTTAGACTGGACAGTACATGAAGTTTTATAGACACAGGACGACGCACGGGAGCACTAACTCCATTATCCCAGCCTATACTCGCACGTCCAGCACTTGCCATGAAAGGGCATCTCGCTCCAGCACATGGCCCGGCTAGCCTCCGCACGGATCACGCCACAATTAGCAACTACCTCCAGCTTCTTCTCCCACTACTGACTACACATGACATACAGGACGCACACCACAGCTACCTGACGAACAGACTCGACGAAACTAGACGCACACACTAGCGACGGACATGGCCTGCACTGAAACGCACCCAGGACAGGTTTACTCCAACAATCACCCCCCTAAACCTGATCTGCCATGCGTTCCTGACCTACAGGAGCGTCGGCTCGTCATCGATGTTGGCGAGCAGTGCCTCCTCCTTCCTTGGCTTGCGGCAGTCTCGAGCAAGGTGGCCATGAACACCACAGTTGTAGCACTTTCGGCTTGAGCGTCGCCCACGCTTGCTTGCCTCTGAACTTATGCTGCTGCCACCGTCGTCGTCGCCGTGGCGGCCACTGCTGTTCCATGCCGGCACGCAGACACTGACGTGCCTCCCACTGCTCCTCCGTGAGTAGCAGTCGTCCAACGTTGTCTGCAGTCTCCATCACGCTGCACCGCTCCTTGGCTGCACAGAGTCTCAATGGTGAGGGCGATCTGGTTGTACCTTGCCGGCACGACACGGAGCATCTTCTTGACGACACGCGTCCTCCATCTTTTCCCCTAGCTCACCCAGCTGGCTAGCAAGCAAACTGAGTCGCATGGCGAAGTCGTCGATGTTCTCACCTTCCTTGAAGGTGATGTTCTCGAACTCCTTGAGAAGCTTCTGCGCATTGGCTTCCTGGACTCGTGCAACGCCCATGCGCATCGTCTTCACCGAGTTCCAGGCCTCCTTGGCACTTTTCTTGTCGGCGATGGTTGAGTGCATTTCCATTGGCACCCCATGCAAAATGGCAGCTAGTGCTAGCTGATCGGCGCGGCGCTCGACCTTGCTTGATTCCACAGCCTCCCATAGCCCAAGGGCCTCCAAATTGACCTGCATCACAAGAGCCCACTCGTGGTAGTTTGTGTGTGACAGCATTGGAAATGTTGGATCGATCTCTCTCGGGGTTCCTATGAGCAGATCGAGAGGGGTGAGACAATGAGCCTTTATCTTCGGTGTTCGACACGGCCGACGCTGAGGATGAAGACCCTGCCATCCCTTCTCCTTTGTTGGTGATGTCCGCGCTCGGGCGGCGAAGGTCGGAGTAGAGGAGAAGGGCCTTCGGTCGAGCTGGGCGAGGTCGAGTTCGATGCTAAGTGTGGTGTGGCGGCGGTGATGGGGAATCCCGTCGCTGGCAGCGCACCTTCACAGATCAATCTAGGGTTTTGGAATGTTGAGTGGGGTTAGGGCGACGGCCAACCTCGTGGTGTATGCTCCGGCTCCCCCACCATTCCTTTTATATGGCGCTGTGCGACGAGGGCCCACCAGCCACATGGCTGGGCGCCCCCGATCAGGGCGCTTGATTCAGTTGGCCGTTGGGCCAACTGAAGACGAGATCAACTCCAGTTGGCCGTTAGGCCAACTGGATGAGATCAACCTAACATTCTCTCCTTATCTCAGTCTACACTTTGACTTTAACTTTTATGCTTTCAATTTTAGTCATTCAATTACGGATTAGTGCATAGAACATGTCTCATCGTCACGGTCAATCGCCAATAGATTTAACAGCTACAATACACTTCTCTGTTCTGAAATAGTTACTTATCTTTGGGCCATCTTTTCGTCCAGAAATCATAGGCTTTTCCTTAAACCCATGCTGACTACGTGTTCTCTGAACACGTTGGGTGGTAAGCCTTTTGTAAGCGAATCCGCTAATATCTTTGCGGTACTTATATGCTCAAGACTTATAACATGATCCCGAACTTTATCTTTCATAACATAGTACTTTTATGTTTGGCAGCACCACTTGACTTATTGTTGTGGGCATACGTTACTGCTGGTTCATTGTCGCAGTATAACTTAAGTGGTCTATTGATGTCGTCAACCACTTTTAAACCGAGTATAAACTTCTGTAGCCAGTTCTCCTGCCTCGTGGGCTCATAACATGCTACAAACTTGGCATACATTGTGGACGATGTAGTGACGGTTTGTTTTGAGCTTTTTCACGATATAGCTCCTCCTGCGAGAGTGAACACATATCCAGATGTAAATTTTCTATCATCTCTCGCATAATCAGAATCTGTGTACCTCACAATATGGAGTAAATCTGTACACACTTGAGCATATTGCAAGTTTTTGACAGCTGAAGCATATGGAACCACTTTCATTTGATCGATCTTATATTGGTTCCTGGGGCATTGAAAATACCCATATCTGTCGCCCTTGACTATAGGAGCAGATGAAGGACTACATTTATTCATACCGAATTTCTTTAAGACTTTTTCTATGTATGCCTTTTGTGACAGTCCCAATACCTCTTTATTTCTATCTCGATGAATTTCGATCCCTAGAACGAACGAAGCTTCACCAAGGTCTTTCATATCAAAATTTGAGGACAAAAACTTCTTCGTTTCCAGTAGCAGACTAACATCATTATTAGCCAGTAAGATATTATCCACATACAGGATTATGAAGATAAACTTTCCATTCTTGAACTTTGCATAAACACAATTGTCCTCTAAATTCTCTTTAAACCCAAATTTCCTTATCGTACCACTGTCTTGAAGCTTGTTTTAACCCATAAATCGATTTCTTTAGACGACATCCCATTCGTTCATTTTTTCTACGACAAAACCATTCGGTTGTGCCATGTAAACTTTTTCCTCCCAATCCCCATTGAGAAATGCCGTATTTACATCCGTCTAATGTAATTCTAAGTCATAATATGCCACTAATGCCATTATGATTCTGAAGAAATCCTTACACGAGACTGGAGAAAAGGTCTCATTGTAATCAATCCCTTCTCTTCGTGTAAAACCTTTTGCCACAAGTCACGCTTTATATCTTTCTACATTCTCTTGGGACTCAAGTTTTATTTTGTAGACCCATTTACAGCCTAGTCTTTTGGCTCCTTTAGGAATTATTTCCAAGTCCCAGAGTCAAGTTTTGTTTTGTAGACTCATTTACAGCTTAGTGTTTTGGCTCCTTTAGGAATTATTTTCAAGTCCCAGTCTTTATTAGCCTTCATGGACATCATTTCTTCTTCTATGGCCTCAAGCCATTTTGAAGAATGTTCACTTCTCATGGCTTCTTCAAATGAGGTGGGATCATCCTCCATTTGAAATTTCTCTGTATGATAAATTTTATAATCATCAGAAATAGCTGATCCTCTAACTCTTTGAGACCTCCTCGGGGCCTCCTCATTTGGCACATTTTCTGTTTGAGGCTGTTGTTTCCCCCCTCATGTGTGGCAATGGGTTCTATAGGATTCTGAAGAACAAATTTCTCATCCATATTCATTGTTGCCACAGGAGGAACAATAACAGGTGCTGGCATCACAGTGTCTTGCATTGTCGGTGTAGCGACAGCAGGCAGTGAGAAAAATGGCTCTTGAATCATTGGAGTGGGCGCATATGCCCGCTTCTCTTCAAGATTAATTACTCGAGCTACCTTGCTCCCTTTCATCATCTCATTCTCTAAGAAGACAGCGTGTCTCATTTCTACAAACTTTGTACATCTGTCTGAACAGTAGAAACGAAAACCTTTTGACTTTTTAGGATAGCCAATAAAATGGCAATTTACTGTTTTGTGATCAAGCTTCCTAATGTTTGGTTAAATACTTTAGCCTCAGCAGGGCTCCCCCACACACGTAAGTGGTTTAGTGAGGGAACTCTTCGTGTCCACAACTCGTACGGTTTTTTGGACACCGATTTACTTGGTACTCTATTGAGAATATTAATGGCGGTTTTTAACGTCTCCATCCACAAATTCAATGGTAAAGTAGAATAGCTCATCATGCTTCGCACCATATCTATTAGGGTACGGTTACGCCTTTCAGCTACTCTATTTTGCTGAGGTTCGCTCGGTGTAGAATACTGGGCTACTATGCCATTCTCTTGTAAGAACCTTGCAAAAGGACCAGGAACTTGGCCATATGGGGTATGCCGACTGTAGTACTCCTCCCCGCGGTCAAATCGAACTGTCTTAATCTTTGAATCGTGTTGGTTTTTAACTTCAGCCTTAAATATTTTGAATTTATCCAAGGCTGCTATTCTTTCTTTGATTGGATAAATATAGCTATAACGGGAGTAATCATCTGTGAATGTTATGAACGAGTCATAACCATCCACACTTTTCACAGGAAATAGACCACAAATGTCTGTGTAAATAATTCCTGTGCTTCTTTTGGCATCTTTCTTAATTTTCTTTGCATATTTTCCTATAATGCATTCTCTATATTGTTCTAAATCTGAGAACTCTAATGGAGAAAGAATATCATTCTTTATTAATCTTTCTATTCTCCCCCTCGACATATGGCCTAAACGACAGTGCCATAATTTCGACGAAGCATCATGAGTTCTCTTTCATTTTCTGTTTACATTGGAAGACGAGGATTCACATACTTTGTCGCACGCAATGTTACCATCATCGCATACAACATTCACATCATCACGTAGTGATAATAAGTAAATCTCATTTTGTAATATGGCAAAGCCAACACATTCTTTATTAAACATTATTTCGCATTTTTTATTTCTAAAATGACAATCATAACCATCATTGTCCAAACATGAAACACTAATCAAATTTCTCTGTAAAGAGGGTACATAAAGAATATCTCTAAGTAAAAGAGTGAAGCCATCAACTAGCTCTAATGAAAAATCACCAACGGCTTTAACATCTGCTTAGACTCCATTTGCGACTTTAACGTATCTTTCATTTTTTGCGTAGTCCTCGTCGAACGGAATCTCTACAAAGAATTAGCAACATGAACAGTTGCTCCAGAGTCAATCCACCAAGTGGATTTTGAATATTGCACATATAGGGATTCATTTATGAAAGTAATAATGTTCTCACATTTTTTTGCCATGATCATCTTTAAATAATCAGGACAATTTTTCATGTAATATCATGTCTTCTTGCAATAAAGACACTGATCTTTCTCCACAGCAAATGTGTTCTTTTGAGGCTATGTACCATGGGAGCTTTTCCCATATTCCTTTTCTTATTATCTTTCATATAGTTGATAGAACCACTATGTGAAGCCTTTATTCTTTCCTCTTCTTGCACACACATAACAATGAGCTTCTCTAAGTCTCATTTCTCGGGCTGTATGTTGTAGTTAACAACAAAAATGTCGAACTCTTTGGGCAAGGAAGTAAAAATCAAATGGATAAAGAACTCATCCTTGATGACCAGATCCATTGGTTTCAGCTTAGATGCCAAGTTGCTTATCCTTAGTATGTGCTCTCTTATGCCACTGCCATCACCAGAGTATCTTTCTGTCACAAGCTGCTTAATCAGCTGTGTTGCATATGTCTTTGAAGAATCAGTGAACTGATTCTTTATTTTGTCAAGGTACTCTGTGACAGTGTCACACTCTGAGATTGAGCCCATAATTGCAGGCTCAATGGTGTTCTTTATCACAGCCAAATATTTCTTGTTGGTTGTGACCTATTTTCTATGCTTAAGGTCATAGAACATCTTTAAGGGAGCATAGTCCCTCTGTCTAGTCTGCCAAGCAGCATCAGCTTCATTTTCTTTTTTCACTGGCTCCTCAGGCTCAGTGGGACATACTGTGATAAGGACCCAGTCCACCTCAGCCAAAATAAACGCTAGGTCTATCTTTTTCTTCCACTCACCATAGTTATCTCGTTTGAGCGTGAGGATCTCTTTGATACAACTCATCATGTTGTATCCTCCTGAAAAAATAATTCAAATAAAGTGAGAACATAACAACAAAATCATATGTCTTAGTTCCAACGTTGGTCAAAATTAAGACATACAATTTGTCTATACATTAAATCTACATCACCATTGAGCAGAAATAGAAATAATGCATAAAAATTATCAATTAAAAACTTATAATACTGTTATTATCAATGTTGGTCAGAAAAATAACAATATTATAATTATTTGAAATTATATCTATTTTTCAAAATTAAATTCTCCCGTTGGTTTGAATTTAATAATGAAATTAACAAATTTAAATACACAGCGGAAAATAAAATTTTCTCTATTTTTTAGAACCAATTATTGTACTTTTCTATTCTGTCAAAATTTGCTAATTTTTGCTTAATTATTTCTGTTAAAAAATAGCAAAACAATTAATTAAATTACTTCTAAAAAAGAAAAATAAAAAATCCTTTGAATTTGGGTCGAAATCGCGCGTGGCCCACTGTGAACAGTAGCACGCGCAGCCCAGCTCGTCACGGCGCAGAAAACCGGCCTGGACAACCTGGGCCTAGTCCAGAAAAGCTCTACCTCGCCTGGGCCATTGGCCCAGGTCGGCGCCGACGGCTCCCGATCATTGGATCAAAGATCGACGGTTCAGCGCGTAAGTCGGTGGTATAAAACCCGTCGCGAGGCCGGCTCCCCCGAAACCCTAAGTCATTCTCTCCCTCACCCGCTCTCTCTCGCTCTCGGCCGCTCTCTTGCGACGCTCTGGCGGAACTTCGCCATAGCGCCGCCGCGTCGGCTAGGCGCCGCCGCACGGGCCCTTGCCGGCGCGCGCGCTCACTCGAGGGTTGAGCGTGCCACCCGTCAAGGGGTGGTGCGCGCGCGGCACCTCTATGACCGGCGCTAGAGGACTCGAGAGGCGTCACGGCCGTCAACAACGGCCGCGTCGACGGCGAGGTGAGGCCAAGGTAAGCCTCTGCCTCTCTTTTCCCTTCCCCTCCCCCCGGCCGCCTTTTCCTCGATGGGTTAGGGTTAGGGTTAGGGTTTCAGATCTAAGGTCTTTGGGGTTGGTGGCTCTCGATCTGCTCGATAACCTGGCTCTGATGCCATTGTTGGATCGATCTCTCTCGGGGTTCCTATGAGCAGATCGAGAGGGGTGAGACAGTGAGCCTTCGGTGTTCGGCACGGCCGACGCTGAGGATGAAGACCCTGCCATCCCTTCTCCTTTGTCGGTGATGTCCGCGCTCGAGCGGCGAAGGTCGGAGTAGAGGAGAAGGGCCTTCAGTCGAGGTCGACGAGGTAGAGGTCGATGCTGAGTGCGGTATGGTGGTGGTGATGGGGAATCCCGTCGCTGGCAGTGCACCCTCACAGATCGGGTCTAGGGTTTTAGAATGTTGGGTGGGGTTAGGGCGACGACCAACCTCGTAGTGTGTGCTCCGGTTTCCCTACCCTTCCTTTTATATAGCGCTGTGCGACGGGGCCCACCAGTCACATGGCTGGGCGCTCCCGATCAGGGCGCTGGATTCAGTTGGCCGTTGGGCCAACTGAAGACGAGATCAACTCCAGTTGGCCGTCAGGCCAACTGGATGAGATCAACCTAACAGGAAAGACCAATGGCACACTCATCTCCTTGACAATGCGTTCCCCCATGGCCGGACATGGGGAGCTGCTGCCGTCGGCCTTCATGTCATCTCCATGCGTCTCTAGGGTGGTCGACATCTTCTTAGCTCTGATACCACTTGTTGGAACTATAGGATTGCTCAAACTCTCGACTGGCCGAAGGTGGAAGATGAACAGTACCAAACACTGAAAAATGGCAACAAACGCCGAGTCTTTTCTCTTTTGTATTGCAATGCGGTGAGTTAGACTGGACAGTACATGGAGTTTTATAGACACAGGACGACGCACGGGAGCACTAACTCCATTATCCCAGCCTATACTCGCACGACTCGCACGTCCAGCACTTACCATGCACGGGCATCTCGCTCCAGCACATGACCCGGCCAGCCTCCGCGCGGATCACGCCACGATTAGCCACTACCTCCAGCTTCTTCTCTGACTACTGACTACACAACGTACACGATGCAGACCACAGCTACCTAACGAACAGACTCGACGAAACTAGACGCACACACTAGCGACAGACATGGCCTGCACTGAAACGCACCCAGGACAGGTTTACTCCAACAGATTTGGTAGCTCTATACTTTGATTCGTAATCTTTTAAAAAATCAAGGTGCAAGAACTGGTGAGGTCGATAGGGAGTGATGTTCACAACAGGTAACCTGCATTACTGCCACCATGACTATTATGCTACAAGCTGATAATCAAATAAATTCATTGCCTAGTGCATATTTATAGGGATATTAGCCTTGGCATCCAACCACGAATAATGCAAGCTCAAATCTCTATTTCTGTAAAATGAAAGGTGCAAGGCATTGTGCTACAGAGGTTTGTCCTGTCACTAGATGAGCAGTAGATCCATCCAGGCTGCTTTGCTTTTGCCATTCGAATTGGGGAGTGAGTAGCCATTGGCATTTGGCAAAGCTTTTGATGTAGACTGCGTGTTCATCTTCCAGTGTAGTTGCGGGGGTTCAGGAGCCTTTTGTGTTAAATGTAATGGCAGACCCAACAATTTCAAGACTGGGATCAGGGATAATCTGAAGGTAAACTCAGCTGATGGGTGCTGTCTGCTGCAGATTCGGGATCAGTTCTGCTGAATTCTGGGTCTTTTCATGCTCTTTTATTCTACATGTCACCTTTTATATTTGCCTGTAATGACTAACTGTATTTCTTTATCTGGAGAAGTATACAGCTGCAACTTTGTTTTTCTCATCCCCCCATGAGACTTAGGGAGCATGTTTGAAAAATTATTAGTGCAGCTCGGGTTAACATCCTTCTTTTTTATTAGAAATGCGTATTTGATACAAGCTATGCTATTTCTTTCAATCGATATTTCTCACTAAGGGCTCGTTCGGCACAGTGGGACTTAATCCTGAGCTGGTTTTATTCCTGACTAGGATTAAGTTAAACCCTGTCCTATCACTGAAACCTGGTGGCGAGGTGTTTCAGCCAGGATTCATTCCCACATGATTTTCACAAAGCGTTCGGTTGCTCAGGATCAAATCAAACAACACCACAGTTCACAAGATCAAATCAAACAGCATCACGTCACACAGCATCCACTTGTATTCCAGGTTCACAGAATTCCAATTCAACAAAAGTTCAACAGTCAACAGTTCAACAAAAGTTAAGAGCGTTTCGGTCACACAATGAAGAACAAGTTAGTCCGCAGTCATGTCCAGATGGAGTGAACCAGTGAAACAGAAGACCCGAGAAAGAAAATGTGGCAATATAACAGACACGGATTCACATCCCCTCCCGTAGAGAACAAAATGCAGAGGGGGACTGTAGCGTAAAATTTAGATAGGTCCAAAACCGTTTGATCTGAAATAGACGCTCTAGATTTACTGATACAGTAAAAAAATAAACTTTAACAATACTGCTGCAGTAACCATGATCGGTATTTTTTACCTGTTGCTACAGTATTTTGCTGCAGAGATCTGTTCACCCTCTCTTATTTTACTGTAGCTTTTGCTATAGTGCTCTACATTGAACACTTCAATGCAGAATATGCATCCGACAGACAACTGAGACAACCAACAGTGCCATGTACCTGCATTTGTAATAGAAAAGTTGATGTAAAAAAACTGACTGAAATCAAAATTTAGAATAAACCTATGGAAGCTAAGTTAAAACAAGGGCGGTGGCAGGTCACCAACCAGAACTGCTCATCCTTGGCAACCCAGTTTTCATTCCATCCATGCACAAAGTCCAGCGGAAGAACGACCTGCACGAGAAGGAACAGCCCTGAACCAAACTTGGATATCGATTCTGCAAAAAAAAAAAGTCACAGTAAGAACCCATAGAATTGATAACTAGTCTGCTCTAGAATTTGTCATAACAATTCAAAGATATAAAACATCAAATAAATTGAAACAAATTGTACCATTCAAGTTAACTCAATTCATCCCATTCAAGTCATATAGACATTTGATGGCAAGCTAAATTAACCATAATCTGAGAAAATATAGAAGGATGTTCAACATACCTTCTAGGCCATTTCACTTCTTAACCAAAGCATAGCAGACTCTTGATCCTCATCGCAAGCACATAGAAAGATTTCTCGATTTTCTGCATTCTTGAATATAGTATATGCTTTAGCCTTTTCCTCTTTCATCACCTCCAATGTATTTAGAACCGATATACATCTTTTGATGGAAAAATCGAAACTTTGACCATCCTTCTCCCTAGCTAGATATGCGGCCTCATCCTCCACTTGCTTGGTTCTCATTTCTAGATACCTCTCCATCATGCCTCCTACATTTGAGACTTTTTTTGGCCTTTTGCTTCCTTTTCTTCATTCTTTCTTGATGTAGCAGTAGTTTTCCGTTGTCCACTCCTTTCAACAGCTACCGATTTACTTTCTATGTCTTGTGCCCCATCTTCAGCTGGCACCTCATGAACCACAACATTGTTGAATTCTTCTACCTCAACATATGTATCTTCAATTTGTGGAAGGGGCTCTTCCTCTTGTGGTGTGTCAAGAGAAGTAAAGTTGTGATTTTTCTTCAGCCAAATGCCCTACACAGTATCAAGGAAACAATAGTTAAAAATGTGTATTTTGATAGCAAACATGTCACAAATCATCTATTATGACCTCACAACCTACCATCATAGAGTTCTCCCAAAGCATCAAACAAAGGAAAGCTAGCCTTGCTGTAATGGAATTTTTTTATTTTAGGAAATGTCTACAACAGAATCAGCATGAATAATAAGTAATTAGCATGATTTAAGGGCGGAAATAAACAAAATCATGGGTAACATAATGGACAACAGAAATTTCAAGGGCTGAAATAAACTTACAATTATAAGATTATCCCACATAGCTACTGAAACTTTAACCATATTGTGTTCATTATTCCAAGAAGAGCCACTCTGTCGCCTTGCTTTTTTAAGCATCTTGTAATCTCTCTTCAATTGACCTTCTTTCTCCTGAATTTGAGCCTTGGTGAAGGAGACATACTTGTTCCTATGGTGAAATTCCTTCACCATATGATTCCAACCTTCAAAATTCCAGCCATTGTCACCTCAATAACCGCTATCATTGTATTCATGGAGAATGTCAACAAGCGATTTCTCAAAGGTTGGATTCCAATACGCCCTTTGTTTTGCTACATGAGTAATGGTAATTTTAGGTCAATTAATGGTAATTTCAAGAGCTAAAATGTTCAAGCAATGGTAGTTTTAGAGAATGTCTTTCAAATACCTTTGGGAGAACCTATCGTCTTCTTTGCCCCACTAGATTTAGGAGAAAGCTTCTTTTTTGTAACGCTTGTCGGAGCCAAGAACTTCTGAAATTTTGGTGACACCCTTCTGAAATGTGCACTAATGGACTTATACAACCGATGAAGCAAAAAAAAGAAAAGAAAAAAGAAAAATACCCACTGATAATGGACTAATGATGGTACTGAGCCTACATTTTTTGGGTGATGGCATCTCTTAAAGCGTTGCCCTGTGTACTTCCTTGATCTCCATTGGTTCGATCTTCATTTGGTAGAGCAATAAAATTTGATGGAGGAATATTGTCCGGCTGATCATCCAACCATTCTTCATTGCCACCAAGAGACCGAATTATGTTATGGAAGATGGCAGCAGCTATAGGTATCTTCACTTGGTTTTCTAACATATGAAAAGTTGGAACTTTGAGAATGGGAAAGAGCTTCTTAACTATCCTCAAAACTCTTTCCACATGATTTATCGATACTGAGTGACGGTGGTCCAGCTCAAATTCTTTCAAATGGTACTGTACTCCTTGATATGGTGCAAAAAAAGATGAAGTATTTGCATACCCTCCATCAACTAGATAGAACTTTCCTAGAGGTACTTGGAAGCCCTTGCTCATAGCAGATCTTAGAACTCTAGAATCTGTAGCCGATCCCTCTTATCCACTAGAAATGGAAGTGATGTTGAGGTCAAAATCACATGCCACCATAACATTGATGCTAAGTGTGCCCTTCTTATTTCTAAAAGGAGAAGCTTTCTCCGAAGACATAGAAATGGGAATGTGGGTTTCATCAATGGCACCAAGACAATTCTTGAAGAACGGAAAGAATCTAGGATTATGTAGAATTTTTGGATGAACTTGATTAGGATCTGGAGGCTTAAGGATAAGTCGAGAAAGCTTGGGTATGCCCAAACATCACTTGAAGATCCTCATACGAGGCGTTGTGGCTTAGCATGTATAGAAAGAAACCCAACTTCTCCTCCACTTTGATTCTTGTATCAATGAGAAGCCTTGTCCTTCTAAGGTAAGTTGCCACCTCCTTAAATACTTGCAGCTCCATTCTGAAAGTTACTTGACAATTTTTTACATGTCCTTCGAGTAGTCGACGAGCCTTGATATCGCCTGTTTCTTCCGATGTATGACGCTTTTTCTATCCTCCCCCCTACTAGTACCCTCTACTAGACATAGAGCAGCGAGAAGAAATAGCATCATGTCATCATCATCTTCCTCCCTCTTTCTAATACGATCTCTCAACGAGATATGCATTTTAGAACTAAAGCATATAAAGTTACACTCAGATTATAATTTATAATCATATTTTAAAATCAGCATATAAATTCACTAAAGTATCAACATGTACGCAGTACCACAGAACCAATATGTAAACAGTACCACAGAACAGCAGGTAAACAGTACATGTATATTATAAAAGCATCTAATTCAGTATTAAAATCACCAAAGAATTAAGAGCATTAGAAATGGAAAAGTATCATGAAGAGCATTGCAATACCTCTTGGTGAAGGTACAAGATCCCAAGATGGGGGCGGTTCGTCTTCTCTAACTCTAACTGCTGCTGGGAGGATCTACATTAGAAAAAAATATATATGTTAAGTATACTCTTAAGACTGCACTGAATGCAAACATGACTGTACAACATGCGAACTCTTTAAGTGGTCAGATAAGGTGATAGCAGAAAAGAGCTGTGTACAACATAATCATATCGGTTACACTAAGTCTGAACAAGAAAGTAAACTCACACAAACAAATAATTCTATAGAGAAAACTGAACATATGTTAACACTGAGATGATCCAGCAAGTAAATAACATTCTGAGGATGAACATATGTTAACACTTGAAGTTCATTTGAGAATGTTTGAGTTGGCTCACGACCCAAAAATTAGAAAAATTTCAGTGTTTGAATCCCTCCATTGTTGATTAAGATGGATGATAAAAAATAATCACCCTGCTTCAATTGGATTCAGTTGATGAATGCAGCATTGTGGTACATTGGATATGGTATACACTGCATAAGACTAATAAAACATATGTGACTGCCTAATTGCTAAAATCAGACATAACAAGGAACTCAAGGGAACTGTCAAGACACAACTACATATCATACAAATCAACTTCTATATCACAACATCTTCTTTCAATTTGGAACAAATATCATCAAGAATCAACCGAACAAGGCCTTATTCTAGTTCCATTCCATGGTCTTAGTTAAGCCAACATGCAAAGCTAGCACACAAGCACTTTATCACGCGCGCCTCCCGCCGTCGACACGTCGCCTCGTGCGCGCAGCCTCGCGTGTGCCGCCGTCACCTGCCGCATGTCCACCAAGTCCCAGCTGCCGTCGTCGGCCCGAGCAGCTACACGCGCGCCCCACGCCGTCACCTCCTGCAGTTGCCTCGTGCGCGCCACCGTCGCCTCGCCTCG
>BCLF01000054.1:906549-923780 GCA_001602275.1 Zoysia japonica | reverse complement strand
GCGCCGACCGCCCGACCTTTGGCCGCGCCGACCCGCGGACCTGGAGCCGCTCTGCCCAGCCGGATCCGAGTCTTCCTGACTTGCTGATCCCGGGCTCCGCCGACCTCCAGTCCTAGCATCGCGCCGACCCTTAGTCGCAGCTGAGTCGTGCCGACCGTCGGAATCAGAGTCCTCCCGACTCGATGACCTCGATCTTTGGCCGCGCCGACCCGTCGGTCGCTTCCTGCGCCGACTCATGGAGTCCGCGCCTTGCCCCGCCAACTCTGAGTCGCGTGGTTCGGCTGATCCAGAATCGCGCCGACCCCGACCGTCTGAGCTCTCTGGCTCTACCGACTCCGGTTCGCGCCGATCTCTGGCATCGCCGCGCTCAACTCCCCCTGAAGATGAGCCCACCTCCTCTATCTTTGAGGAGTGCTCGAAGGAGAAGGAGCTCCGTGAGCCTGCCTCTCCTTCATTGGCACTAGTCCCTGACCAGTTCCAGTTTGCCGCCTCGTCGAAGATGACATCCCAAGAGATATGCACCCTCTTCTCGTCAGGGTTATATAGGCGATACGCCTTACTCCCGGCTTCGTAACCAAGGAACACCATCTTGGTGCTCCTATCCTCCAGCTTGCCAAGGTGTGGCTTCACCGTCTTCACGTGCACCACGCAGCCGAATGTCTTGAGGAAGGACACGTCTGGCTTCCTCCCGTGCCAAGCCTCGAAAGGGGTCTTCCCGGCTACGGCTGTGATCGGCGAGCGGTTGAGGATGAACACCGCCGTGCTCACCGCCTCACCCCAGAACGCTGCCGGCATATCCTTGGCCTTCAACATGCTCCTGGCCATGCCGACGATGGTCTAGTTCCGCCTCTCCACGACACCATTCTGCTGCGGTGAGTATGGTGCCGTGAGATGCCGCTCCACGCTCTTCTCGGCGCATTACCGACCAAACTCCACCGAGGTGAACTCTCCACCCCGGTCGATCCTCAGCACACACAGTTTCCGACCCGTCTCGGTCTCAACCCACGTCTGGAACTCTACGATGGCTCTGGAAGCCTCGTCTTTGGTGGTGAGCAGTTGTAACCACATGTACCGACTGCAGTCATCCACCAGTAGAAGGAAGTAGCGCCGACCCCTATGCGTCGGCGGGGCCCACACATGTCGCTGTGCACAAGGTCTAGAAGACCCTCGACATGGTACGTCGCCTTGCATGAAAACGACTGTCTCCGCTGCTTTCCGGCGAGGCAACTGTCGCACAGCTCCCCGACATGCTCGATCGTGGGAAGGCCTCGCACCATATCGTGCCGACCTAACCTTGCCAGCGCATCGAAACTGATAAGGCCAAACTGCCCATGCCACAGCCACGCATCGTCACCAAGCCTCGCCACTAGGCCCACCGGCTGTGTCACCTGGAGCTTGGTGGTGTAGAGACGATTTCTTCCGTGGTTCACTTTCAGCAGCAACCGCCGCTCTCGGTCTCTGACGCGGAGGACCCTGTTTTCGAGCAATACCTGGCACCCTCGCTCGTCCAGCTGCCCGAGGCTCACAATGTTGGTCTTTAGACGTGGGATGAAGTAGACTCCAGTCAACGCGCGGTGCTCACCACTCTGGCCCCTGAACACCACCGTGCCTTGTCCCTCAATCTTTACCACCAACCCGTCTCCGAACTTGACCGACCCTGAGATGACGGAGTCAAGCTCTGTAAAGACCGCCTTGTTGCCTGTCATGTGGCTGCTGGCCCCTGAATCGAGGTACCAGACGTCCTCGATGGCATCTTCCTCCCTTCCCAGGTGAACATGAGCTCGGACCTCATCCAGCTCAAGTTCTCGATGCTCTCCGTCCTCTAAGACGCCCCCAAGAGCACAAAGCTGCGACGGCAGCAAAGGCAAATCTTGCTCGCCCTCTTCCGCCAGATGGGCCTTCTCCTTCCGCTCTCGGCCCTGGCGGGCGTATCCCTAACTCTCGCGGTCACGGCGCTTGGGCGCACGGCAATCACATGCCCAGTGCCCCTTCTTGCCACAGTTGTGGCACTCGTCATCGGCGCATGAGGAGGGTTTGCCATTCCTTGGCTTGCCTCTACCACGCCCGCTCCGATCGGAGGTGGACGGGCTGCCCGCCTGCTCTCTGCAGCGCGCCCTCCATTCTTCCTCCGTCAGCAGCAGCCTGCTGCTGGTACTTGCCGGTGTTGCTGCCGCGGCGCTGTCTTCGAGCACCTTCAACCTCCCGGTCACGTCCTTCAGCGTGAGTTCCGAGAGGTCGAGCAGTGTCTCAATCGAGAGAGCAATCTGCTCGTACTTTGCCGGCACAACCCGCACGTACTTCTCGATAACCCGTTGCTCAGCGATCTCGTCACCGAGTGCCGCTAGCTCCGCCACCAGCGAGATGAGTCGCGGTGTGAAATCCTCCATGGACTCGCCATCACGGAACGTGATGTTCTCGTACTCCTTCCAGAGCAGCGGCGCCTTCGCCTTCTTCGCTCGGTCCGAGCCTACGCGCATCGATGCAAGCTTCTCCCACGCCTCCGCCGCTGTCTTCGCTCTCCCCAAAATGGAAATGAGATCTGGCGTCACCGCGTAGAGAATCGCCTCCAACGCCAGCTTGTCCTTCGTGTCGTCGTCGGTCCCGAACGCAACGGCGACCTACAAACTACGCGCCTGGACCATCACCTTCATCAACACCGCCCAGTCGGAGTAGATCGTGTGTGTAAGCGTAGGATAGGTGGTGGCGCCGCCGAACTTCCTCACAATCTTATGGACGACGACCGTGCGCGACCCGAAGCGGTTCCTTCTGCTGCGCCGCTCTATACGGCCACGGCGCTCAGGCGTCCGCACCGGTGAACCCACTGGAGAAGTCTCCGGCGTGCCTGCCATCGCTACTGGTGCTCAACGTGGGCTTTGATGCCACTTGTCAGTCCTTCAATAATCTTGCACCTACAACACAAACCTAGCCGACCCCTGGCCGATCCTTCGAACTCACTCCTGACCTCTGAGGCTTGAAGATAAACAGTGCGCAACGAAAAAACAGAGACAAACACACACGAACTGGCCGAGTGAATTGCTTTTTTCTCTTGCTTCTCTTCTACCAGAGAAAAGCCTCCCGGATTTTATACACATGCTGCAAGTACAGCAATAATTTCCTACAACTATCAACTACTCTACTATACAGCACTGTACATCTTTTTGACTTCGGCGTCCACGGCTACACTGCGCACGTTGCCTGTCACACGTCGCCGCCTGCGCTGTCACAGTAGTCTCGTCGGGCGTCTCGTCGCCTTGGGAACTGCCGAAAGAGTAAAAATGGAGCAACAGAGTTGTTGTGTCCAACAAGTAGGGCGGCAGGAGATTGCCATGCGGGGACGACCTGCTCAGCTACATGCTTGCACTGCCAACGGAGGAGAGGTTGAAGGACTCTGATGTGATCGCCGTGCTTTGGGTCAGTAAACTGTTACTTTTTTCTCTCTATCTCAATTGTTCTAAGTACAATCTAAAACGATCTCTCCATGTACGTAGGAAATGATCTTCCGGGGGGGTGGACGTTGTTGCCATACTCCTGGAGTGGACCATGGCCCGCATCTCCCTCCACCCGGACATCCAATCCAAGGCTCAAACGGAGCTGGACACGGTGGTCGGCGACCGCTCCGTCACCGACGCTGACATTCGGAACCTCCGCTAAAGGAGACGTTGCGCATGCACCCGCCAGGGCCTCTCCTCTCGTGGGCGCGCCTGGTGGTGCACATCGTGCCGGCGGGCAGCACGGCGATGGTCAACATGTGGGCGATTTCCCACGACGAGGCCATCTGGGGTGACCCGTGGGTGTTTCGCCCTGAGAGGTTCATGGAGGGGGAAGATGTGAACGTGCTCGGATCTGACCTGAGGCTGGCTCCGTTCGGGTCTGGGAGAAGGGTGTGCCCCGGCCGGATGATGGGCCTCTCCATGGTGCAGCTGTGGCTGGGTCGTCTCCTTCAAGAGCACGAGTGGTCACCAGCATCCGAGCCTATCAAACTCACCGAGCGCCTGCGTCTTTCCATGGAGATGGAAAGGCCCTTGGTCTGCCGTGCACTTCGTCGTGGAGAAGCTGCTTCAAATCAGTCTTATTAAATGCTATTCAAATAGTTAGGCTCGTATACCTAATTAGGGCCCTTTTGCTACAGCTTATTGACCATCTTTTTCAACAATTTTCCCATAAGCTGTATCAAACAGTTGCATAAACGCTTGATGGAAAAGCTGCTATAAGCGGTCCTAGAAATAAGCTATGAGAAATCAACTCCAAATATCTAGCCTATCCGGCTCATCTCTATCATAAGCTATGCATAAGTTACTTTACTTTTTCCAGAGGGCTTTAGCTTATCCAAAAAAAGTTGCCCCATCACATAAGGCCACAACACTAAAACCTACTTCCGTTCTAAAAATTGTTATCATAGGTGACTTCTAATATCAACTTTGACTTCATCTTATTCAAAAATTAAAATATGATAAATTTCATATGTTTTAATTCAAAAATTAAAGGTGTTTGAAACATGATTTATAATTTACATATTTAAATTTTTTTGAATAAAAAAATAGTAAAAAATGATGTTAAAAGTCAACGGCAACATCAATTTAGAAACGGAGAGAGTATTTTTATTATAAGCCAAAGCACTACCCAAGCAGATCTTAATTAGCCTTTCTAAGGGGGAATCATAATAATGTAAACTACTCTCTTTAGTTTAAAAATATTAACTTCATTAATTTTTAATATTAAATTTGACCATTCATTTTATTCAAAAGTATGATAAATTGATATTTAATAATATGTGAAATACAATTAATAATTTTACAAATTTATTTTTTTAATGAGCTAAAAGGTCAAAGTTGATGTTAGAAATTAACCATGTCAATATTTTAAAACTGAAGAGAGTATTAAATTGTGGCTCTTCTGTAATTGTATATAGATGTAAATTTCTTTTCAAACGGTTATATAAATGCTATGTAATTGGCCATACCATTTGTTAGGAACATACTCCCTCTATTTTCTTAAGACGCAGATAGTAATTCCTACTAATCGTGATGTATGAAGGTAAATAAAAAGAAAGGCTCCATTAGGTACGCATTTTTATAGTTGTGCTTTTTATTGTGTGTAGCTGCCGCTACAGTAAAAAAAAGAATAGCACCATTGCAGCAGCGCAGCTGTTGGACAGGCTTTCGAACAGGGCCAAAACAGACGGAGTATCATGTATGCATCATGAAATTTGCCTATAAAATTCGAGGATAAGGACAAGTAAAAATACGTGAGCTTTACAAAGATCACAAACACAGAGTCAGAGTACTTGTGAAGCTGTATAAGAAGCGACATTTGCTCAGATACAAAATTCAAATGGGCTCTTTATGGCCCAGCCCAGATGAACAAGAACGGTCCAAACTTCTTTCTATCCATCATTTGCCACCTCTGACCGTACCACCACCTCACATCGGAAGTGGCCATGGCTACGACGGTCGGCGGCGGCGAGGGCATGATGACGCGGGAGCAACTGCTTCACCTCTTCTCCCGCTTCTCCTTCCTCATCTCTCTCCCAGGTCGTTACCCATCTCTCCTGCGTTTCTGGTTCCGCTCCCGTTCTCCTCGCTACCATTTTCCCCTAATCTTGGTGGCTGGTTCCGTGTTCCAGAAGTCAAGCAGCGGATCGCCGACGCCGTCAGGGACAAGCAGGTGCAATATCTTCAACCTTCATTCGCCTTCTATAACACCCTGCTGTCTAGTGACTTTCTTTTTTTTTTTCGGTTGGTTACATTTTGGGCTGGTTCTTGAAATGTTGAATTACACCTGGAAATTCATGTTGCATTAGGTCATTCAAGAATTCCAAAGTTCCTATTTAGGTCTCGAAATGGGACAGTTTTTAAAGTTATATAAATTTTGCTGGAGGACTTCCAGATCCTTATAATTGCTACTGGACACCACAATGGATTTTATTTGCTGCAGGGCTCTGAGGACTCTTCCAAATAGTTGTAATTTTTACGGGACATTGGCAATGGATTTTATTTGCTGCTGGGCACTGTGAAAGAACTAGACACAACATCTAGTATTAGCAAATAAGACATTTCTCAGTGTCATATAGCAAATCCCATGATCAACTGGAGTTTTGTAGCAAATTCTATTAAGTTATTGTGTTGTTTGGTCAATGAAATTTAAGTGTTGAGCTGGACATCCACATGCTAATGTTATGTTGTTTATCTTGTTGTATAGGAGGCTGTGGCAGTGACCACTGCGATACAGGAGGAGATCCTTCGCGAGATGGGTATAGGTATGATCAGCCGCATACTATCGAACACCATGTTGGCCTAGCCCAGTTACATTTTCTTTACACATGGCCCAAGGCCAACGCTCGAGACTACACACTTTGAGCGGAAATGGCTTCCTCTTGTTGGCGCCCATCGCTTGGCTCAGCATTTAGTTGTGACATTTCAGAAGGTCTTCATGATGGCCATCTTGCTCCTTGTTTTCTAGAGACCCCATGTTAGACCTGCAAACAAAAATATTCCTATGTCCTGATGAGTGCCAAATTTCGTAGCTAACCAAACTACAAACTTTTGATGCTGACGTGTATTCATCGAACTTTTTTTTTTGAAAAGAAAAAGCAATCTCTTCTAGTTTCCTTTCAACAAGCCAGAAGAAATGGCACCCGGGGCACTTGGACCTTTTTATATCGTCAACAATGCAATTGTTGATATCTATATCTTGATAACGCACCTGGCTTACAAAAACATTTAAGAATGTAACATATTCTCAGTTTTGAGTTCAAATAATCTGGATTTCTAGCCTTTTTTCCTTGCAGTTATATTGCTTATTATATTTTTGTTTCGAATTGTCCAGAAGGATTGTACTCATATTTGTCTTGATATGGATTGCAACAACCTCTGACGTGATGAATTTTGGCATGCTGTTTCTGAATTATCAGATCCAGGCTTTGGTATTGGCTGCCTAGGAAAGGTGAATGTTGTTTATGAAAATGACATGGACTTGATGATTAAGTTTTATCAATTCGTTGCCAAGTAAGCGCCTTGCTTTGAAACATTGCCATATTAGAGAAAACTGTTCCCCAAGACCTGTGCTCAGACTTTTGTTATTCAATTTGATAAGAGAAGAGATGGCCATTGATGAAGCTGAGCTTCAACCTAGAGAATTAGCTGAAAAATTACATGCTCAGCAAATATTACAGGAACAGGTGATGTAATACCTTTTTATTGCCCCTTGTGGAACATTTATATTATTCGTAACCTACATTCTAATGAACTCTGTTTTCAACTTGTCGCTGCAGCAACTGAACATGCTAGTTGAAATGAGAAAGTATAGTCCAGATAGCCAATCTGTCATACTTGGGACTGTATGTGCATCGTCCCATTCCCTCCATGTTCCCATTCCTCTTAGTTCAGATCAACAGAAGAAACAATTTCTTACTTGGCTTCACTTGTAATTCTCTTGCAGCTGCGTAAACAATTGGAGAAAGCTAACTTTGATACTAGTGCTTCAATCTTGAGCCCAGAGCAAATTCGAGAGGTTGTTCAAAAATAGATGTCATTTTCCAAGAAAATGCACTCCCTCAGTCCCTGTTTATTGGATGTTTTTAATGTGTGCATAAGAATTGATGATTGCGATCCTTGAATTCATCACTTCGAAGTCATGTCAGCCAACGTGATATCGAAGTCATAAGGAAGGGGATCCTGATTTAAGAATAAGCAGGGTGTAAAAGGTGGGATTTATTGAAAATGAGGAAAGAGATAGAGATATGTATTGGGAATGAAGAAATATGTATTTGAAAGTGATGATGACAAGAAAATTGTAAAAATTTGAAGACTACGGTAGCATGAGGCAGAGGGAGTATATTTTCTTTCACTAAAAATAATGAACGGTGCTGTAATTTTATATTTAGCAGACTGGATCTTGAGATATAAAGTTATTGCAAATAATCTTATGCTACATCCTGATTTTGCAAAGATTTTTCTCCGTTATGTTGTATCTAAAACCTTCAGCAGACATGCAAGTGGCAAGCGGACATGCAAGTGCCAAGCCATAATAGTGGACTCCCACAATATACGAAATTATAATTATTACTGTTTGATGAAGCCATAACAACAAAATAGTGGTTTGCTTTGTTTCATAGTTTACGGTGGCATTTAAAACTTTGCGCTCAGGTGATCAATTTGGAATGGAGTGTCCTTTCAGATTAGATAACTTTTCATAACATAGACTAGAAAATTTGTGCGTTTGCCACACATCCGTTGTTCTTTCTGTTGTGTCACCTATTTTCTTTAGCTGAAGTGGTGCTCTTCAAAGACTCCTGATCATACGAAGATACTGCCGTCTCTATTTCTTTAATGTAAAATTCTTTTATAAATTGAGTATGTTTACTGCAAAAATCATTATATGGAAGTTCAGAAGTTTTAAAGTCATGTAGAACAAGGTGACAATATATTTCAAGAAAAAAAAATCTCCTTGGAAAGGAATCTGGAGAATTTCTACTTAACAGTACAATCCTCTCTCACTTGTATGCCTGCCTCTTCTTTTCAGTATAGCCGTATAGGGACTTCATCCTAGAAAGGTCAGTATACGTAGCGCTGTTGCTCTACCCTTGCTCAGCAAGATTCTGTTGATGCCTAAAAACCGAAACTAATAGAAGAAAAGGAAAGGTCAGATACAATCTCAGAAGTAAAGACGCACAGCACAAAATTTTTCTCATCCTTATTTGCATTTATAGGAGGAGAGCATAGAGCATCATGATGCCTATACTGGAACAGAAAAAACAGCATTGATACTCAATAACAACAGAAATAAATTTTAGAAGACAACATTTTTTTTGAGGAAAAAAACGCTATTGAAAAGTATGTCGTGCATACTGCTTCCGCGGCTGCATCTGCCAGTAAGAACAGGAAATCATCATCTCTCAACTGCGCGTAATGAAAACAAATCTTATGAAGTAGTTAGAAGAAGCCAAGCTAAACAGGCCTAAGATATTCCAGATTAATATCTGATTACCTTTTACTTCATAAAATAGCGAAATGAAACGACATTTATGATTGGTAGCTAGAACAATCTACTAGCTCTGGTTTTTAAATTATTGGCACAGTTGATTTTTAATATTAATTTTGATCATTCGTCTTATTCAAAAAATTTATTCAAATATGTAAAATTATTAGTTATGCTTTAAATATCACTAATGATAAAGTAAATAATAGTAAAAGTTTCTATATTTAAATAAATTTTTTGAATAAGACGGATGGTTAAAGTTGACGTTAGAAGTCAATGATATCAATATTTTAAAATTGATAGGAGTACATTCAACAAAGCCAACTTAATCTCTACGCAATTTGCATGGAGAAAATGTGAATAAGTTAGTGTCATTGATTAATTAGCATCAGAAAATACAGAATACAGAAGAATGGTAGCTCAGTGCTAAAAATAGAATATTGAAGAATGTTCTTGTTTGTGACGGTCATGAAAAGTCTAAAGTTCTTTTTGTTTGAGCTTTAGCTTTTAAGCTTTTAGAAAAGAAATATAATTCTATCTATAACATCACTAATGACATGTAGGATCAGACCTCACATGTTATTGACTAGCTTAATAGTATAGATGAAAATTATACTCAAAATAATGGTATAGATACAAATAGCTTTTTAAAAAAGCTGGCTAGTGACTAGTTGAAAAGTTTACCCGTGAAATTTAGATATTAGCTTTTGTAATACATATTTAGCTTTTCTGCGTATCAAAAGTTGGAAAAAGCAACCCGTTTTTCAGCTTTTAGTTCATTTCTGCAAAAACTAGCTTTTTATCATTTCAAAAGTCAGCCCCTTTTCAAAATTTTGTTTATTTCAGCTTCTCAGTTTTCAACCGTGAAAAAAAAAAGCGCTGTGAGGCGCTCGCTTAGGAAACGCTTCGCTTAAGGCCCTAAGCGCTCATAAGGTGGAGGTTGAGCTGCGCAGCGCTGCCGGCGGCGGCTCTTCGCGATGGGAAGAGATCTCCGGTGGCCTGCAGGGCTGCAGCGGCGCGTGGATAGGGAGGGTGGCTGCAGGCGAGGTCGGGAAGAGTAGGGAGCAGTCTGTTGGGGCGACATGGAGGGGGAGGAGAGAGAAAGCTGAGGCAGAGGCGGCTGTGGGAGGGTCTGGTCGGGAGCGGTGAGTTGGCATTCTGGTAGTGCTTCTATTTAGACGCTAGGGTAAAAGAAATAGGCTATATATTATATCTACTGGGTCTTTACATTATTGGTACTTTGTTGGCTGTTTTCTTTTTCTCATTTCTTTTTTTTTAGTCTTATTTTATTATGTAATATGTATATAATATTGATCGCTTAGTAAAATGTTTAAGGGCGTCTAAGCACGCTTAAAGGCTAGAGGGTGCATCACCGCTCGTTTAGCGTTTACTGCTTATTTTTTTATGGGTTTTCAGCTGAAAAACCAGCTGAAAAGTAGAAATAAACAGGGCTTAAATAGGATATACTACTCAGGAATCAAGTACTCTATCTATTTTTTTTTATTGTTGTCGTCGTTTACTTTTAACTTTAACTTTGATCATTCATCTTATTCAAATTTTTTTAATAAATATCATATATTTTGTTATAATTTTATTTATTATTAAAATTATTTGAATCACAATTTAAATTTTTATATATTTGAATTAATTTTTGATTAAAACGAATGGTCAAAGTTGATGTTAAAAATAAATAGTGGTATTAATTAAAGAATGAAAGGAGTAATCTGCGATGCATATTAATTTTATATATATAGAGAGAGAGAGAGCCGAGGGGAGGATGGGTCTGGGTCGCATAGGTGAGTGAGTGGAACTGTGGAAGGAGCGGGGTGCGATCGAGGCGGGGGCTGGCCGGACCGCCGGGATGGGGCGGGGTCGCACTAGCACACAGGCTGCCGAGGTGTGTGGAAAGCAGAGCCGCTGGGTATGCGCGCGGCGGCGGAGGCGGGGGCTGGGGCTGGGGCCGGGGCCGGGGCCGGGTCCCGCCAACGCCATAGGTGGCCGAGGTGTGGGGAAGCTGCAGGATTGGAAGGCGAAGGCGATGCTCATCAGTGAGTTTCTTTGGAGTTTGGTCGTGAGTTTTCCTGTGCATGTTGGCGTGAGGAGAAATAAAGCTATTCACGCGGAGAAGCCGTATACAGTTTACATAGTAAAAATTGTAGAATCAACGGAGAGAATCAACCACCAATCACATATGGAGAAACCGCATACGGTTTATATAGTAAAAGATTGTTTTTGCTAGATAATAAACATGATGTTGTATGCCTTCTCAAAACCTCAAAGGTTCCACCAACAGTCACTCCATCTTGGTCCACCTATTGATGGAGTCTACATCCAACCATTAAACTAGCTTCAGTACACAATAAAATGAGCCCCTCAATAAATACAGTTATGAGAAACACTAAGCAATTGGTCCAGGCATTTTAATATCAGAGCAAAATTGAAGACCGGAAGTTCTGGAACATAAGGGAACTGAAAGAAACAAAATCATTGTACCCTACTTTTACCAAAATAAAATAAAAAATAAAGAATGATATAAGTCGGTATATCTTCCTCAGTATATCACAAGAAAACAGCCTATCTGGGGATAGTTGGAGCACTACTATGATGTATCCAAATCCTTAGGCTATTCCATATGCAACTTATCCCTTTGTTAATATCATTAGGGATGTACCAAAAGAGCATCATTTCACAACAGTCTTTCCTGTGTGAATTTGAAACTAAACTTCAGTAGACCTGTCTAATGTTGATATTTATCCTGGAACTTTGAATGTAGTCCAAGATGAACTGGTCATCTTCACCAGAAAGTTGTGAAACAAGTGCAGAAATATCTTGCTGGTCACTTTCCGTAAAGATTCGTGCTACACCTGTGACAAGGAAGCGAAAATGTTAAGAAACAAAACCTAACCTATGATGTTTCAGATTCCATTGTAGAAGTATTGTTCATTAAATTACCATGGAAGCATTCTCGTGCTTCTCCAGCCATTAATACAATATCACCACTCCTTAGGAACATTGCTGTTGGAACTTCATCTCTTGTCTTTCCTCCAAGAAGAAAGATGCACTTACAGCCCAAACTAAAACAAAGAAAGGTTAAAAACATTATATTACAAAAAATTAAGGAAATTAAATAAGTAAGAAGCTGGATTATAATACCTTATGCTTACAATAGGTTTTGACCAATCTTTTTCCATGTCATCAACATGGCCACCAAGCATGTCACCTACATCAGTCTAAGATCAATATTGGAGTACAGATATTGAAAGAAAAGTGTAACTTCAACTCTTCAAGATAAATTAAAAAGCATCAATCAATATAAAAGGGTATTCACTGTATGAATAGAAAAGTTACATACTTGGACCATAGTAGTTTACTATGGCAGCTTCTGGCTTAAATTCTTGTCCAGAAGGCATGGTTGGAATAGCCATCTCTTTTGCAAGAACGGCTAGAGCATCTGGAATCTTCTTGTGTGAGAGTGATACGTCGTAGTTGCGCTATGGATTTTATAAAAATAAAAAATGAATAAAATAATAAGAAGACATGTTATGCTGTTTGTGTAACAGCTTATTGTTACACAGCTGCACATAATGCACAAAGTCATGAATGAACTAAATGCATATTATATACATGGTATAATAACATTATGACGTTTCCTGTTTGACAAACAATAATGGAAGAACATAGCCCCTCAGTGGCAGATCTAGGATTTCAATTATGGGGGCACAAGTAAAGCAATATGATATAATAAAGTCAAGCAATACAAAGAAAATTCAAGCGATGGAGAGACGAGCAGCGGTATGGACAAGATGTTTAGACTCCTGTTCTCCTACTTGGGTAGAAAAATGTGGGCCTTTTCTTATGCTTTTAGACTATTATTACTCATATTTACTAGGTACATAGGTATATATTAATATAAAGAGTATATATAATCTGTCCCCCCATGCCACCCCCTAGTACCTCCTCTGTAGCCCCTTACAACATTTCCTAGTTGAACATCCATAGGGTTCAAACATTTTTGTCTTGTGCTACAATGGAATCATAAATTTAAAATAGGAAAAAGTCCATTTAACTACCCTGAACAATCCACTTTGTCCATTTAACCCCCTAAAAAAAATCTTGGCTCAATTTACTCCCTCAAACTATTCAATTGGTGCAATCTACCCCCTTATGCAATTTATCTTTATACAATTTGAATTTGAAGCTCAAATTTTGCATGGTGACAGAAGATGTTATTCCCTATGTTAAAAAAATAGATTATATTTTTCAAAATAATATTCATAATTTAATAGCATCTAATAGTACGTTAACAACTTGTGTATAAATACCTATAATAGTGTCACAAAAAATTGTAATATATTTTCTTAACATCGAGTGTATTATCATTTACCTTTGTACAAAATTTGAGCTTCAAATTCAAATTCTACAAAGAGAAATAAAAAGGAGAAATTGCATAAGGGGGTATATTGCACCAATTTGAATAGTTTGAGGGAGTAAATTAAGCCAAGATTTTGTTTAGGGGGTCAGATAAAGTGGATTGTTCGGGGCAGTAAAATGGACTTCTTCCTTTAAAATATAATGGCGATTGAATTGAACTGATCATATTCACAGAAAGTCAAGTATTTTATAATGTAATATATCAGAATACATAATTGTCATCGCAGGATAAAATTGACACCGTAAAAAAATGAAAGTAAAGAAATAATAGCTATAATTAGCAGTGCCATGAAAGCAAAATGCTACTTACTTTTGACCAATCAAACTGCAGACCAAGAGTGCTCCACCTGAGCTTACGTACAAGAGTAGTTGCTGCCACTGACTTACATACTTCCCCTTTAAGAAAATTCGAGTCCTCTACAAATTTGAAGTTTTTAGGCTGTGTATTTCCTCCAAATTTGTTCTTTTCATTTGTTTCTTGGCCATCAGGATTGTCCACTTCAACCAATATCTTTTGTTTTCTAGCAGCGACGTGCAAATCAGAAATTGAACCATAAATAGCAGTCAAATTAGTTCTGTTTGGTGGCTGTGGAAAGGTATTCAAGCTCTCCCTAATCCAGTAGCATTGCTCATCAGTAGATAGAGCGCCAGGAATGAAATAGAATCCTACAAATTTTGAATAAGATGGGTGTTAACATATCAAAAATATATTCGGTGATGACATTTTGTTTCATGGTAATTATGAAAAATAGGAAATAAATTGCATGTTTCGACGTAGTATCTTGACAATAACTAATTTAACTACAATTATACTTCTCAAGAAACATGACTTCACTCTTGATATATTTCAAGACTGCACTGACGACCTTTGCCCAATCCTGACAGCAGAAGCTTAAATGAACTATGTACCTTCACATGAATGTGAACATTCAGACTAACATCAGCTGAAGATGAACAAAACATTTATTTTTTTTTGGGAAACTAAGCATTTATTCACATAGGAAAAAAAAATCAGCTCTGCCAAGTTGCCGATGTTGTGATGCAATGTCCATGCTCTTACATAAGAAAACCGTGGTTGAATCATCTAAAGCGCACAAACTCTAACTCCAACAGATAAAGAAAGGGAGAGTCAGCACTGGCTTACCCGGCCGATCCAAGAAGCAGAACACGGGGCGCTCAAACCCGGCACAGTCGCACCTCCCGATCCCGGCAGGAAGCTTCCCTTCAACGGCAAGCAGCGCGTGGAAGTCAACCACCGAGGACAGGTCGCTGCCGGTCGGTTTGTTCCTGGGGCGCTAGGGTAGAGTCAGATTCTGAGTGCAGATACAAAGCCAGCAGCTGCGGAGGAAGAATGGAGGTGCGAGACCCTGACTTTGTTCTTGCCTTGCCCTTGGCGTTGGGAGCCTTGTAGAGCTTGTATTGCTTCTCCGCCTGCCGGAACGCCGTGCGCTCCGAGGCCGCGGGGTCGGCAGCGCCGTACATCGCCGACGGCGGCGGCGCGCGGGGCTTGTGCTCGTGTATTGCTTTCGAGGTCGTCAGGCTCTCGGGAGGGCCTGTTGCCAACATTGAACTACAGGCCCATGGGCTAAAAGCACGAGCTAGACATGGTCTAGTCTCTTGAAGGAGCTGCAATGCGCTTTAGAAATTTACTACTGGATTTATAAATTATAGATATAAGTAGTCTTATATATCATTTAAACATATGTTAAAATCATCAAAAAAGCATTGTTTCAAGTCCCAAATATGCAAATCCTTCCTCTTGGAAGACAGAAAGTCCTTTTACCAATATCTATTCAATAAAAATAAATTATTATAGTATAGGGAAAGATTTTCTCTTAGTACACCATCTTAAAGTATTGACACCGTTAACTTTTAACATTAACTTTAACCGTTCATCTCATTAAAAATTTTGCTTAATTGTGTAAAACTATTAGTCATATTTCAAGTATCACTAATAATAGATCAAATTATAACAAAATATATTATATTTATAATATTTTTAAATAAGATGAATAGTGAAAATTAATGTTAAATGTTAATGGTGTCAATATTTTAAAACTGGATGAAATATATACTCTCTCTGTCCCATTCTAACTGTTGTATTTTGACTTCTAGATGGCACATTTGACCATCATTTTATTTAGAAAATTATGCAAATATAAAAATAAAAAAACCATGGTTAAAGTATTTCACTAATAAGAAACTCATAACAAAATAAAAATTATTTTTATAATTTTTAATAAGATGAATGGTCAAATATGACTTTTAAAATTAAAATAAAGACATTTAGAATGAGGCCGAGGGAGTATTTTGATCAGTTGTAGTAACTAGTTATTCAATTAAGAAATGGCTAGGAATACCAACTTCTTTAGGGCTCCTTTGGAAATATAGGAATAGGAGAGAAATGTAGATATAAAACAGAATTTAGGAATTATGAAGGAATAATCATTTGGATGGTTCACAGGAATTATGAAAAAAAAGGTGGTACATAGTGTAAGCTTCCAAGACACACAAACCGTCCTGCAACAATTGAAGAGCATGACCTAACAGAGTTTTCAAGATAGTAAGACCACCCACAGTGGCTGTTCCGCGATCGGTGCTTGAAGCAATTTTTTACTTCCAGGCACCGGTGCTGCCCATTGTAGGTACCGATGCTTAAATCCAAAAACAAGGCATCCATGAGTCTGAATCCACCTGGTGCTTGCTTGTTTTTTCCCTTGAGCGGAGTCAAAGGCACAAGAAACGAGGAGTCGTGGCATCAATGTCCAGACTGTGGAGGCGAGAGTAAAATTAGCACCGGCGCCTCTCGATGATGATGTGACTGGTCGTTACCGTTGGGGAATGGTCTAAGGGAGTTCCATAATCCATTTGAAAATTGACATAGCCTAAACGTCAAGGGCCGTGTTGGATGGGCAAAACAAAACAGGGAAAAGTATATACTAGCAGAATTAGATTACTCAGATACCTTGCCAATGCTTTGTAAGAACAACTGCCCAATGATCAACAAAGAAAACCCTGAATAATCACTAACGGTGTACTTGCAGCACCTGAATTCAGACAATCTGAAAGTCAAATGTTTAGGTATTATTTGCTTGCTGCAAATCAACCAGAACAACAACAATTTAGTTGCCAATATACAAAAACTCTTCTTGCATCGAAGCGAAAACTTATCTTCAAGAAAATCGCATCTTCCTACTGCCTAGCTGCATCCTCAATTCTTCAACTTTGAACAATTTGAACTATAATTCTACCTACAGAAGGAAAATATGTGTCCTTCAGATTGACACCACTGCACAATTTATGAACTTTGGCCAATCGGCCTTGAACAAGAACCGCTGGCTAGACTCTGCCGCAAAGATCTCAGCGGCGCTGCAATGCCAATGCACAAGTAGACCAATTGCCAAGGTCAATGTCTTCTCCGGTGACCTTGGATTCAAGGTTCGGTTCGTCCTGAAGTTCTACAAGATCTGGGTGGGACCGATGGTGCAGAACGCATCCGACGACCCTACGCCGGCGATGCGGAAGTGCCAGAGGCGGCTCTTGGCGACGACGAGATTGTCCTCGCAGAGGAACTCCCACGCGTACCACCGCTCCACGGTGCGGTCCACGTCGTGCACCGCCACGTCTACTGCGCTACACTCGGCGGCTGCGGCGGCGCGCGCCAGCGCCGCGGCCGTGTAGATGGTACCCATCCGGCCGGGCTCCTCGGGCGCGGCGCCACTAGGCCCGTCCACTAGCACCTCGCGCGGCAGGGCGGTCAGCGCCAGCGCGCACACGGACTTGCGCACCGTCCCCATCGCACGCCGGCACGCGGGGCTCCCCCG
>BCLF01000054.1:885353-906034 GCA_001602275.1 Zoysia japonica | reverse complement strand
CAGCAGCGGCCACGCCTCCCGCGCCGTGTCGCGGTACCTCGCCTGGTGCACGGCCACCGCTCCGCCGCCTCCGTGGCGCCCGGAGAGGAGCGCACGGCGCGCCGCGTCGGCGTCTTCGGCGATGTCCGTGACGAAGGCGGTCGCGGCGCCTGCCACGGCGCCGAAGTTGACCGCGGCGAGCTTCAGGAGCTGCGGGGAGAGGCCGAACACCAGCAGCCTGCACGGCGCGCGGGCCGCGACGAGGGAGCGGAGCAAGGCGAGCTCCTTGGTGGCCAGCGCGTCACTGACGCTCCCGTTGCCCCCGCCGCCGTCCCACGCCGAGAAGCGCTGATGCGTGCCGGTGGAGGAGGAGTTGGTGATGAGAAGGAACTTGATGAAGGAGAGAGCGGAGAAGACGACGATGATTATAGTCAGCAGCTGCTTCGGCGACAGCCGCGACAGCATCTTGCTCCCTGCATTGGTGACGGACTGGCTCAGCTCTTCCCTACCTCTAGTGCTCTACTGATTTCTTGAAGCCGTGATTTTCTCCAATGCCCACTGATGTTTGCTCTCTCAGGTGCCAGATCGCCGCCGCCTCTGCAGTGCCGGGATCTGGTCCTCGGTTCGATTGATTCTTGTGACATGGCCGTTGGTCCGGCAGCTTGACGCTCCTGTCCTTTCGCTCCGGCGTTTGCTGCCTCGTAGGTAGGAGTATGTTTACTTCCCGGCTACTGTTTGCTGAAGTTTCAGTGTTACTCCATCCCAAAGCTTGCTTAGAAATCCGTCCTATAAATAAGTGACGTTTTTTATTTTTTTTAATTGATCATTTATTTTATTAAAAAATTATAAAAATAAAAAATAAATAAGACAAGATTAAAGTATTTTTAATAATGAATCGATTCACAATAAAATAACAATATTTTTATAATTTTTTTAATAAGATGAATAGTAAAAGGTAAACGTTTGAAAATATTTGAGACAAAAAGAGTAGAAGTGATTCTCACTTTAAAAGATATTTTTTTCTCTTTTTAATATATCATCGCTCTATTTTTCACCTACTCGATTTTATAACACCTATATTTTTTATTTTTTTAATTCTAATACACAGCTCTAAAACTCCTTATAAAATGGGATGGAGAGGGACTATTGAGGTGGTGGTCGGTGCATCTAGGTGATACTAATCAATAAAAAAATTACATTTTCTCTCTCGAACTTTTTCATGGATTCGAAGAGTTTTGTTATGCTCTGGTTTGATACCATACTCCATCCATTTTTAATTATGGTCGTTGTTGATTTCTAACTTCAATTTTGACATTTTCTCTTATTAAATAATAAATTCAAATGTATAAAATTATAAAGTGTGATTAAAATACTTTTAATAATAAATAAAATAAAATAAAATATATAATATTTATTAAATTTTTTTAATAAGATGAATAATCAAAGTTTAAAATTAAAAGTAAACATCGACAATAATTAAAAAACAAAGAGAGTATATGTTAGTGATTCAGTATACCGGCGGGCAAGTATTGTCTCCCTTGACCCAACTCACTTATTTTGGGTATGTCTGGAACTGACACGGTTTATTATAAACTGATTTATGAATATATGTCCTATTTGGAACCAGCATGATTTATCATAAATCAGTTTATGGAAAGTAATTTATATAAACTGATTTATTAAAAAAAACTAGGTGGTGATGTTTGGAGCCCAATTTATATAAATTGATTTTCAAATTTTTTTTCTTGTATAACGACCTTTTCGACCCTATTAATTTTTTCAAACACACAGAAGAGTTGTATATCATTATATTAAAAAGAAAGAAAGGGTTAAAAAACCTGGACAACTAACACGACATACACAAATACAACCACACCCACTCCTCTTAAAAAAAAAGTTACATAAGTGTCTGTTGTTGAGAGGACAAAAGGCGACCCATGAGTGCCTGTTGTTCAGAGGACAAAAGGCGACCAAGAGCACTTTAAGGAGCTGTTTGTTTAGGCTTTTGTTTTAATGTTTTTAAAAAGATTAGCTAATGACTAGTTGAAAAAACAGACTGATAAAATTTAAAATGTTGACTTTTGTAATAATTTTTTAGTTTTTTAACACATCAAAAATCAAAAAAGCAAACTAAAATGTGTTTTTCAGCTTTTAGTTTATTTCATTTGAAGATTGATTTTTAGCTTTTTAAAAACAAACTTTTTATAACTCTATTTGTTTCAATTTTTCCGGCCGGAAAAGTCAACCGCGAAACAGAAACAAACTGGGTGTAAGTCTACCTACTGCTCCCTCCGTTCCAGAAAAAATGTCGTTGTAGCGTTCAAAAATTGTCCCAGAAAAACTGTCGCTGTGGGGAGCATTCACTCCTCTCCCACCCTTCAGCTTCGTTCCTCGTAAGCTTCGCTCCCATCCCTTCCAGGCTTCGAGCTCCGGCCCCCAGCCCCGGCGGCGAGCCCCCAGCCCCCGGCGGCGAGCTCCATCGACGCAGATCTGGAGGGGGCGCAACGAGCCGGCAAAGGGGCGAGGAGAAACGAGTCGGTGAGGGGGAGGAGGAGCAACGACCGACGAAATCGAGGTGAGCGACGATGGCGGGGGCGGAGGGCGACGAGGACTGACTCGTCGGCCATGGCGGCGAAGGGCGATGAGTATCGGACAGGTACCAGATGGACGGCGACCTATCTCGATGGCCAGGAGGAGCGGTCGCCGGTCGTCGAGCTCCTTCTCGGATTCGATGGAGGTGGCAGGCTGCGTCACCTCGAGCAGCTCGCCGGCGACGGAGCTTCGCGTCGGGCCGTCGGGGTGCCCCACCCTTAGGCAGCACCCGCCACCAACGCGGGCTGCCTGGCTGCTGCTTCCTGCTGGCCATCGCGTCCACGACGAGCACGAGAAGCGGTGCAGTGAGGCAGCAGTCGGGTGGGTGTTGGGGTGATTAATGAGGGTGAAAAGGAGATTTCACCGCATCCTTGGTAGCAGCAATTTTTCCTAGAACGACATATTTTCTGGGAAGGAGGGAGTACTCCACATCTGACATGACTTCATTCGAAAGTTAAAAAGCTAATATTTACTTCCACTAACATGCACACCAGGACCAAATTACGTTAGATACTCTCGTATAGTCATCCTTATACAACAAAGCAACAATACTGTATAACACATAAAATTAAAATAAACACGGTGACACATGATAATTATAGAATTGGTTGCATGTATGTGAACTAACACATTATCTAATCTGCTTTACCATCAAGGCATTGCATATGCTATCACGGAATGCATTCATATCATTATCTTGTCCAATATAATTGGCATCGACACTGTTGGGAAAATTTTTGCGAAGACATTTTTCATCTTCATCGTATTTACCAAAATCTTCATCACTTAACGCACTCTCTCTAATAAAATTCTGAAGTGCTATACATGCTCGAATGATTTTACTCTGCTTCTCTAGTGGATAAGTTGGTATGCCTAATAATATTCTCCATTTCATCTTCAACCTGGGATGAACTTACTACCTTGTGTCTTGAACAGGGTTTTGAAAACTGCTTTGGTCCGGTTTTTGGTGGCCCAGAAAATCGACCGGCTAGCTATGCTACAAGAAAAATATTTTTTAGTCACTAAGGTATTTGGTCACTATATGTGCAATATTAGTCACTACAACTATTTTGTCACTAAAAATCTTGGTCGCATTTTGATCACTAAAACCTTGTCACTATATGTATATAGTAACTAACAATTGAACATGTTAGTCACTAAAACTAAATAGCAACTAGACAACCCTTGGTAACTAAATAAATTTATCAACCAATGAGCATATACCTTGATCACTAAAAATGTACGTGTACTATAAAAACTAAATCTTTGTCATTATTTATCAATTTTTAGTAACCAAATTACTTGGTCACTAAAACTTGGTGACTAAAGATCCATTTTCTTGTAGTGCTAGCCGGTTTTGCTACAGTGCTAGGTCCGATTTTCGATAAAAAACCGAAGCTAATCCTAAACTCGGCCAGACCGGTTTGGTCAAAAACCACGAAAACCGATCGGTTTCCAAAACCCTTGTCTTGAATAATACATGGAGGCTACCACAACCACCCTAAGGGCCTCTTTGTTTCAGCTTCTCAGCTGGCTTTTCCAGCTGAAAACAGAGAAGCTGAAACAAACAATGTTCTGAAAAGCTCGCTTTTGAAATGCTGAAAAGCTAGCTTTTGCAAAAATGAACTAAAAGCTGAAAAGCTCACTGAGGGCTGCTTTTTCAGCTTTTGGTGTGCAGAAAAGCTAAATGTATATTACAAAAGTCAACATCTAAATTTCACCAGCCAGCTTTTCAACTAGCTACTAGCTAGCTTTTCTGAAAGCTCAAAAGCTCCAGCTCAAACAAAGAGGGCCTAAGGGCCTCTTTGTTTCAGCTTCTCAGCTAGCTTTTCTAGTTGAAAAGCTGAAAACTGAGAAGCTGAAACAAACAAGGTTCTGAAAAGCTCGCTTTTGAAATGATGAAATGCTACCTTTTGCAGAAATGAACTAAAAGCTAAAAAGCTCACTGAGGGTTGCTTTTCCAGCTTTTGGTGTGTAGAAAAGCTAAATGTATATTGCAAAAGCCAACATCTAAATTTCACCAGCCAGCTTTTCAACTAGCCACCAGCCAGCTTTTCTAAAAGCTCAAAAGCTCTAGCTCGAACAAAGAGGCCCTAAAACTTCACTAAGTATGAAATTTTTCAGAAATTTCAGCAGAGTCTCGCCTGTATTTCTAGTGTTTCATCATAAAAGGCACAAAAATATGCACCAAAGATATAAATAAGGAATAAGAAACCATCATAACTAAAGATGTAAACATAGACAAAAAGAAATAATACAATAGTTCTCAAAAACTTAATGAATTATTCAACAAAATTAACTAACTCATATGAACTAAGCATTTCAAATGATTTGTGTGTGCTCAAAATGATGTTATTACTCCCTTCCCATGCATGCGTTGATGATCGGGTGCCTAAAAACCAAAGGAATACAAGAGTGAGTAGGAATACTCAGCAAATACAATTCAGAACAGAAGAACAACATGAATGCTAGAAAGCAACAATGAAACTAGAATAAGTGTGATAGCTCCAAAATAATGAAATAGTAGTTTCCATCTAAAACGGACGTCATCTGAAACTTCTTTTGCATTTACCAATAAAGCCGAATAGGTGGAGCCATCACTTATTTAGGCATAGGAACCTGAATATAGAACCAAATTGCACAATCAGTGTTTAACAAAACTCTCGGCAGTTGAACATATGAAAGAAACTCATGAAACTTGAATACTTGATAAGAATAAGAAATAATAGTATGAAACTTGAAACAACTGTCAAAAGAACAATATAGCAAGTAAACATGTACAAAGGGATAATAAATCAGCACACTCAATTTCACATAACAGAAAGTTCATTGTTGCACTTGCCTTAATTAATCTCGATGAGAACCTAAAGGTGCTCTTTCAACACCAGAACCCTCCAATCCTATCAAACAAATCTACTCTTAGAAACATATGGGTAACACCTATGCATAAAGTGGTAAAACTGTCTCGCTTGATTATAACTTCTAATTTGTTTAACCGATTGATGCAAATAATTATATTCTAGATACCTTCAGAAAATTTCCAACAACTTTCCTTAGTACCCAAATTGAAAATCCTCTTCTAAATTAGTCGAAATTAAATAACACAAAAACTATACAGGCTGAAATTCTGATACAGCAGCACTAATCTGACGATCTCTCCATAACCGCTTATCAGAATTGAGTGAAATTAATGCTCTTAGAAAGATAAAAACAATATCTACCGCTTTTGCTATTGGGAGAATGTCAGATTTCACATGAACAGTTGTCAATTTTGAAAATAAGAACGCTGACCAGAAATTGAACACTTAACTTGGAGTCAAATCCGACCGTCATAAAAACTATGAAAAATTAAGTCTAGGTAGAGGTTACCCTGCTGTAGTATCACCAATCCCCACAAATTTTAGAGGAATTTCAAAAATTATCCATTTCCACCCTTCTTCTCGTTCTTTCTTGTCTTCTCTCTACCTGGCACCAACGCTACAAGCAGCAAGGCAGACGTGGCAAGAAGCAGTAGGGCAGCAAGGAGCAGCAGGGCTGGGGACGTGAGGGCCATGGTTAACAAAACTGGAAAAACCGGTCCAGTTTTCACGGTTTCGGTAAAACCGGTTTGATACGATTTCATCAGATGACTGGTTTTTGGTTTAAGATTAAAACATAAAAATTTATTTTTTTTGAAAAACCGGTCAAGCCAATCAGCAAACTGGTCAAGCTGATGGAAAACCAGTCAAATCAATTTGGATTGAAATTTCAAAAATTCAAAACTACAAATACCGGTCGGTAAACAGGAAAACTGACCCGTAAACCAAAAAACTGAGCGTTTTTTGTTCCAAATTTTAATTTTCGCATTTATCTTTGGAGCGGTTACCGTGTCTGGTTTTGGTTCCGTAACTTGAACCCTGCCTAGGGCTGGGTAAAAAGGAAGCCTATGGCAGGGCAACAACAATGGCGTGCTTCATGGCATAGAGAGGTGGCTGATGCTGGTTTTTGTAAATAGATGGGGAAGAGGACAGTACTAATATAGGAAATAAGTTTTATGATTTCAGAGCTACAATTTTATTATTGAAAGTAGATGATGCATGATTGAAACAGATGCGTACAATCATTATTGGTATGTTTATGGTTAGGCTCATTTTTCAGCAAAATTTAATAAGTAATTGTAGTTTCTTAGCATCGATGTCTGTAAGTACGTTTTATTCCAGAAAAAAAGATATATTAAGCAACCATGTTTTGTGTAAAGAGTATTGTGTTTAGACTACAATCCGGTTAAAAAGGATATCCACATGCTGAGGATATTAGAATTCAGTTACTGCAGTAATTTGCCTTTTGTCCATAGAATATGTAGAGAACCCTTCCGTTCTATAGGATGGGATACTAGCTCACTTATACGCCTAAGACTTATCTATTGTACTATCTCCATTATTTCATGCAGTATGCATTTATTTGTAAATAATAACATTGGACATCCATTGGTTTTCATGAAATAATCAATGTAGGTGTTAGTGACAGAGCTCTCGTTATGGAGAACATGAGAATGTTCCCTGTGGCATAACTTTCATTACTGGAGAAGTTGATGTGTGGCTAATATTCGTCATTTCCTGAGTTGTCTTGTAACAAAGCCAACGCACCCAGGTTGGTTTCACAGTACAACACTGACATCATTAGACCATTGTATAGGGGTACAACAATTAGAGTACAGATTTGATAGTTTCTATAGTGGATAAGTTCATAAAGTAACGATCAACAGAACATATGCTGTTCCTGTCACAGGAGAAGGGTACATGTGTCACTTGAGTCGTTCCAAATTGAACCACACGAAAGAAACCAAGGATGGAGGCATGATACTCCCCTTCAACATATCCCTAGCGGCCTAACTCTCCCTCCGGATTCGTTGGTTATGGCTGGATAAAATAAATGCCCCTCGCCCATGGGAAGGTTTGCCGGTTGAGGTTCCAAGCAAGGCACGTGCTTTTTTTTTCATATGGCAGTGACTACATCTGTGGGAAATGGGCTTGCAACCAAGTTCTGAACTGATCGATGGCTGGACGGCAGCACCATAGCTGAGCTTGTGCCTCATCTCTTCGCTACCATCCCCAGGGAAGAACCAAGCAAAGGACGGTGGCAGAAGCTCTCACTAACCGGGCTGGGTTGCAGATATAAAAGGCACTCTCACAGTGCAGGTCTTGACTAATTATCTTCAGATTTGGACCATGGTGGAAGGCATTGAGTTGCATGCCGATAGCCCTGATCAGCACACTTGGCGCTTAACCAGTTCTGGCGCCTACTCAAGCAAGTCCGCATACAATGCCTTTTTTTTGGCACAATCAGATTTGCACCATGGAAGCGTATTTGGAAGTCTTGGGCACCTCTGCATTGTAAGTTCTTTACGTGGCTAGCCACTATCAACCGGTGCTAGACAACGGATCGGCTAGTAAAGAGGAATCTACCTCATCTTGCGGCTTGTCCTCTTTGTGATCAAGCCGATGAGTCTATTCATCACCTGCTGCTCTCCTGTGTTTTCTCCCGGCAAGTATGGACGATAATTCTGAATCATCTTGGCTTCCCTGCCTCTGCGCCGCAGCTCTCCATTCGTTGTTTCTCAAGTTGGTGAAGTGGTGCCCGATATCATTTCCCGACGGAACTCAGAAGGGGGTTTTAATTCCCTTGTTCTCTTGGTTGCTTGGGGGATTTGAAAGCATCGGAACGACTGTGTTTTTAATGGAGCACAGCTGACTATAGGGGTGGTGCTGCAGGCTATCAAGAATGAGGTTGCTCTTTGGTGCCAAGCAGGAGCCTCTAGGCTGCAGGAGCTGCTGGCTCGGTCGTTGCTTGTTTACCCCTAGAGTGTGTTAGTGTGTTGTTTCTTTTGGGAGTGGCGCATTAGACCTGGCTTGATGCTTTGTGTATTTTGTTTTCTGTGTGCTTTCTCCTGTGTAGAGGGGAGTTTATCCCCACTCCTATGTAACTGTTTTTCCTCTCTTCTTAACGAAATGATGCGTAGATCTCCTACGCATTTAAGAAAAAAAACTCTAAAGGACAAATATATAAAAGAATAAAGTCCAAATTAGTACCTTAAGTATGGCAAAGTTCAAATAACCTTCTAAACTATTTTTGATTTAGTTTATCCATACAACTTTATCATTTGGTTCAGTTTACCCTCTACTACAAATTATCTATTTTGTTTCTCCTTACACATGTGTAACCTTAAACATAAAATTTTACAAGATAATAGAGCACATCATAACATATGTTAGAAAAATACATCATAAATTTATTATTATTATTTTCATATATTTTGTATTCTAAGAATTAATTAACTATTAAATATCTTTATAAAAATAACTATAAAAAATTTATGATGTAGTTTTTTACATGTGTTATGATGCGCTTTATCATCTTGTAAAATTTTAGCTTAAGAACACTCGTAAAATTTTAGCCTGTTCTCGGCCAGCGTTGGTCTGTAGTGGTGTCGTGGTCTGTGTCCTTGCGTCTCGAGTTCCTAGTTGCAGTAGCGCTGTTCGTGTTTAACTTGTATCCCCAATCTTGTGAACTCTCTATGGCTTTCTATAAAAGCTGAGTTTTCTCTAGTTAAAATAAAGGGAAAGGACTACTGCCAACCTTTCAATATCTAATTTATAACATCAGAAAGCTCTGGTTAGTGAAATGTAACATCAACATAATTCCTTGCTATATGGAGTATAATTTGTACTTTCCTTGTGCTTCCAATTTCCATTATATTCTGGCAATCAGAGCCACTTCCCAGCCTTAAAAATCAGGCTTGTCTATTGATCTCCGTATAACTCAGCAACCTCCAGTGTAGGCTAATTAATGGAGGTACAAACCGTACTAATAGTGCGGAGATGTCGAAAAGGACAGAAAAAGTCACATAAAAATTATGAATGCCTAAACTAGAATTGACCATTTTATCTGATTGTCTCTCAACCACAGAATTGGATTGAAGTGCGACTAAAAGGAAACGGAGAGCATAAAATCTTTCAATACTCCGTAGCATAAATCGGTGTTTCCCTAACATTGATTCTGAACCGTTGCTCTGCATCGCCCCTTTCCAGAAGCTGCCCAGCAAACGTGTGACGTCGTGTCCACGAAGCAACCTAATGCAAATTCTAAGCGTGGAACTGCTAATGCACGGTGATCTTCTACTCCCTTCGGTTTTAAAATATTACACCGTTGACTTATAATGTCAACTTTGACCATCCGTTTTATTTAAAAAATTTATTTAAATATAAAATTTTTTGCTGTTATTTACTTTATCAGTAGTGGTATTTAAAATATGACTAATAAGTTTACACATTTAAATAAATTTTTAAATAAGACGAATGATCAAAGTTGATGTTAAAAGTCAATGGTGTCAATGATTTAAAACCGAACAGAGAACTTCTTACGTTCCTTTTGCTTCCTATTCCTATTGTACATCTTGGCCACCACATTCTTCCCAACCCAACAAGAGTGCATTTATAGGAGATAGTCCAGGAGTCTGTAATGAAATTGAGTTTTTTTTAACCAAAACAACTTGGAGGGATTTGCGGCACATTTGCGTTGCATTAAACGGTTGGTCCCATAACTAATCTTCATGAACCAATGGACCGAGACGAAGAGGAATGCTTGCATGAAAACATGATCCTGCTCCATTTTCTCTTCACAACGAGTTCACTAATTGATCATTTTATTGGTTCTTTAAATTATTAAATTTACATCCCTCTTTTCACTGAAGCTCGATGTATGCATCTTTAGTCAACTACATCCTCCATTCTAAATTGTGATGTTAAATTTCATAATTTGTGTGTAACATGGACCATTAGTGCTATTGAAAAAAACATGTGAATATACTTTCTCTCTTTTTTTGCCCCATTCATTCTAAAATGTTTTTTTTAAAGTTAGAAATTGAAACCATACTGATTGGTACCAGACAGGTGTTATTACAAACAAAATTGTAAACAATGTCCTAACAAACTAAGGCACTGTTCGGTTAATCTCCCATTAATCTCCCACCCAAATGGATTAGAGGGGAAATGAATCCATTACTCTTTAGATGAGGATTCAATCCTCCTCATTCCACTCCAATCCACTCCCATTCCATGGAAACCGAACAAAGCCTAAATGGTCTTTTCTGTGCGAGGTCTGGGATGTCAGGTATGCAATCTCATTGAGCAGCCGACTAGATGTGGAGCTTATATATTCTTGATGGCACAATCCTTCTGACTCCAGATGACATGTTTGAGCTGTTGTTATAGGCTCATCTATTTAGCTTTTCTTAGCAGGAGAGCCCAGTAAGTGATGTAATTTTAGCACAGAAATAAAAAAAAAACTGAACTTCAGAAGGAAAAAAGTGAGGATTTTGGAGGACATCTCGATTAGCACAGCTTCGTCGTGAAGCAAGGCACATCTATATGCCATTGCAAACTTGCCTTTGGAAGCTGCAAAAAGCAGTGATGCGTGCTAGATCGATCTAATTCAGATTGCAAGGAACCAATTCAGTACAAGGTGGACCAAGACGAAAAGGAATTTCCATGGCTGCATTCACACGTAAGGTACAATGTAACCAGGAGGGGCACCTTTGGGCACATGTTAATTTAGTGATGATCCTTGAACCGTCTAGCAAGTTTTGGATTTCTTGTTCGTTGTTCTCACGTCCATCTACATGTATATATATGATCTGCCTCTTGCCTTGCAGTACCGCTAGCTTCCCGAGCAAATTAACAGGTGGAAGCCCAGCACAAGAGCCCCCCCTGCAAATTTGAGGTAACCATACTCTGCCTCCATAGTTGTCTTGCTTCCGATTATCCTGATAGTATAAGAGCACTTTTACAGTAAAAAATAATGACCTGTATTCTCTCAAAACTATTGGCTAGTATTTTGAGGATAATTTTACATATTATTCAGGGGTTTCAGTTATTGGGCCCATTAATCTGTAGTTGCAATTGTTCACCAGATTTACAAATATAAGAGATGAGATTAATCAGACTACAAATATGAATTTATTAAAAATAAAGAGATTGACCAGACTATTAATGTGGATTTATAAAAAAATAGTATATCACTCTTATTTTTTCCTCGTATGCTCTCGGCTTTGATAAAATACTACTAGAGCAAGTACCGGCGGGTACGTTGAAAATAACAGATCTATCTTGTCAGATCAAAATACTGATCAATCATTTTGCGAGAATACTAGATAGTATTTTGAACTGTAAAACTGCTCTAAAGTCTATGAATTTGCAGTTGTGTATGCCTTTGTATGTACTTTCCATACCGCCATATGAATCACCCTTTGCATTGTTAGAAACTTAAATTGGCACTTTTAACTGCAATGATGGTGGTAGAGAGTTTGCTACTACTAGCATGGCTTGTTCCAATAAGTAAGAATCCCATTGCATATGTTGGGGTGAGGATTGAAAATTCCCCATATAAAGAGTTGGATCACACACTAGATTTCAGTTTCTCCATGTTTTCAATTTGAGATAGATGCAAAGTGAAATACTAATGTGATCTGTTTCAAATAGAAATTATGTGATATAATAAAGGAAAAGTGTATTATTCCCGGGCAAGAGGTGGATAAGAGTAGAAGCATAGCAAGTGGAATCCTACAAAGCATGCATATAGTATAACCATAATTTATTTTGCAGTATATTTACCTTCAACATGGCGATGGTCTTGGATGCTTTGTCATCCTATCTCTTGAACATGCTAGCTGAGGTTCCAAAAGAAGAGATTAAAATGCTATTTGGGGCTTCTAGGGAGATAGAGAAGATGAGCGTCAGACTTGGGGACTTGAAGAAGTTCCTCGCTGATGCTGATAGAAGGAACATCACTGACCAGAGTGTGCAAGAATGGGTGAGAGAACTAAAAGGTGCCATGTATGATGCCACTGACATCATCGACCTCTGTGAGCTGAAGGCCATGAAGTGGGGCAAACGCCTAGACACAGGGTGCTTCAATCCCTTGATGTTTTGTCTACGAAATCCCCTCTTTGCACATGACATTGGCAACCGTATGAAGAGGCTTAACCAGAGGTTGGATGATATCAAGAAGCGTAGTGCTGCCTTCAACTTCATCAATCTTGTCCCTACAGGCAGGAATAGTACATCATCAATTTCTTCAAGTCGAGAAACATCAGGGGAGCTTAATGAGTTAGCTCTAGTTGGTGAGAAGATTGAGGAGGACACAAGAAATCTGGTTGACATGCTGACAAATGAAGAGGAAATAACCACAGCACATAACAAAATTTTGGTTTTTTCCATAGTTGGAGTTGGTGGAATTGGCAAAACCACCTTGGCCCAAAATATCTTCAACAATGAGGAAATTAAACATAAGTTCACAAAGAAAGTATGGCTAAGTGTCAACCAGGACTTCAATGGGATTGAGTTGTTAAGAAAAGCTATCACTGAAGCTCAAAGAGACCATCAAGCACCTGATAATACAAAGGGTGCTCTTGAAAGAACACTTAAGAAAGCTTTGATGGGGCATAAGACTCTAGTTGTGATGGATGATGTTTGGGACCACAAGGCATGGGAGGACATTCTTGAGACTCCGTTGGCCAATTCATTGGCTCCAGGTAGTCGTGTCCTTGTCACCACAAGGCATGACATGGTTGCTCAGGGGATGAAGGCTACGGAGCCGTACCATCATGTTGACAAACTAAAGCCTGAAGATGCCTGGTCTTTACTTAAGAAGCAGGTCCGTACAAGGTTACCCATCCACTAAATTTTTTATTGATGCATCTATGTTTGTTCTTTTTCACTTGTAGTGTGCCGTGATGACTAGCACATTGTTTATCTAGCTACACTAGTTTGGTCTTAACCTCTTTTTGTTTAGATTGAATTTTTTTTCACAGGCAAACAGATGCATCTACTTATTGTTTCTCAGTAGAAAATCCTACAAAACCCCCTATATATTTCTCATCAAGGGTTGAATTCAGCTCCTTGCACCATGTTATGCATGCACACATCTTAAACTTATCTTCCCTTTATATGCATCTTTCTTCTTCATCGGTCATCTTCTGGTGGGCTAATTGTTGCATAACAAAGTTCAAGCATCCTGTTCAAAAACATCATTGAGGTTTTTATCTCTGGGTGTTTCAAAAAGAAAGGAAATTCAAACCCTCTAGGTAGTCTATCAATTCTTTTGTTTCCTCTCCAATGTGTTTTCTTCCTCTTCCATCAGAAAACAATGTGTTTCCTTCACTGGTGCCACTAAAGGACGATAAGATGCAATTATGAGGTTCAGGCATCCTGTTTAGGGTGAGGTGTCACTTACTCTTAGAATTGACACCATTGGTTGCATTGCCCATTAGAGTAGTAACACCATCCATCGATTCCATCCTACGAGAGGGCTGCTTACGGGGATTGTTTCTGGATGAAGAATAGTTGCCTGAGCAGTGTTGAGGTCAATGTTTTCATAGGAAAACACTAGGTCAAGCGATGGGATCAGGCGTTATTGCCGTGTTCTGTAGTAGATTGCAGGTGCTGGCCTACTACTCATTCACCTTTTACTCGATGTGGTTTTGTAATTCTATTCATGTTGATGATCCTAATATGTGACTACAAGAGAGATTAACTTTGCAACTGCCACGTATTCATACAGTTGTACGCATGTCGGGACTAATTAACTCTTGGGCCGTAGCTGCTTGTGGCCATTATGCACTTATGTGATAGGATCCCTTGAATATAGTAAAAAGATTGTTATTTATGGTTGTTTTCCCACAAATTGCATTTGGCCACTCTCCTATACATTTTAGCTGTTTAGGTATAAGTATTACAAAATTTCATTATACATTACGATCATAAAGGAAGAGCAAGAGATTCATCAAAAGCTAGCAGAAAAAAATACGATTCATTTGGGCATTGAAGTGAGTTGTTAGGGATCGTGATAAGCCATTACAATATGTTCGAATTTGTTAGATTCTCTTTTACTTGCTTATAGATTGCCATAACATTATGTTGAATGAACTCTCTTGTTTTAGTTTTTTTAATTATTGTACTTGTGTATAAAGAAGATGATGATGAAAAGTGAAAAGTATTACACTTTGCACTGATGCAAACTGAAAAAGAGCATTAACTATACTTATATAAATGGTCTGAGCTGCTTGCAGGCAGTCAGAAATGAAAATGACGAATCTAAAGTTGATATGTTGAAGGATATTGGAATGAAAATATTAGAAAAATGCGATGGTCTGCCACTTGCTGTCAAAGTGATGGGAGGCCTCCTACGCCAGAAAAGGACAAGGCAGAGTGAATGGGAAAAAGTCCTAAATGACTCTACGTGGCCACTTTCTCCAATGCCTGAAGAGCTAAACTATGCAATATACCTTAGCTACCAAGACTTGCATCCTTCTTTGAAGCCTTGCTTTCTGCACTTTTCTCTCCTTCCCAAGAGTGGTATATTCGACATTGATGATATTGTTGGCATGTGGATTGGTGAAGGCTTTGTTCACGGAGGTTCATGTGGCTTGGAAGAGATAGGAAGGGAGTACTACAATGAGTTAGTACTGAGAAACCTTATAGAGCCAGACCTAAGCTTCTTTGTAGATGGATCTCTTTGCAACATGCACGATGTTGTACGCTCTTTTGCTCAATATGTGGCTAGAGATGAAGGAATTGCAGCTCACAATAGTTGGAATGATATTACTGATAAGCTTAATTCACAAAGGTTTATTCGATGCTCATTAGAAACCAAAGAATCAGAACCAAATGAGTTAGAGTGGGCGTGTCTACAACCACAGATTTCACTGAGAACACTAATACTGGTTGGGCATATAAAGACCAAGCCTGGTGATTCTTTGGTTACCTTTTCAAGTCTGCGGATGCTGCATGTACAAGATCTAAATTTTGACGCATTAAATGAATCTTTGGTCCAACTGACACATTTGAGGTATTTATCTATAGAAAATACTAATACTTCTATGCTGCCAGAAAACATTGGTAAGATGAAATTCTTGCAGCACATTAGCCTTTTTGGTTGTAAAAGTTTGGTGAAGCTTCCTGGTAGCATTGGACAGCTAGGACACTTCTTAAGATAACTTACACATGTATAAATAATGTGCCCAAGGACTTCAGTGGTCTTACTAATATGAGGAAACTATATGGTTTTTCAGCCCACATGGATGGTGATTGGTCGAGTTTGGAAGAATTGGGGCCTCTCATCAATCTCACTCACCTCCTTATATTTGGTCTCGAGAACATACCTTCTTCCACATTTGCCAGAAAGACTAAGCTTTTGGAAAAGGTTCGCCTAAGAACTATAGGGTTATATTGCAATGTAAAACAAGGACATGATGACCTTAATAAAGGGCAGCAACAAATTGAGGAGGTTTTTGATGGTTTGTGTCCTCCATCTTGCTTAGAAAATCTTAAAATCAGAGGGTATTTTGGTCAGCGACTCCCAATATGGATGATGTCAGCAATTGCACCTCTCAGAAGCTTGAGGTTTCTATTGTTGGAAGACCTGCTTTTCTGCATGGAGCTCCCTGACGGCTTATGTCATCTCCCCTGCTTGGAGTTCTTACAGATTATCAACGCCCCGGCCATCAATCGTGTTGGATCAAAATTTTTACAGCCACACCATAAGGTCCATAATGAGCAACCAAGTTCTCGAAAGAGCTTAGGTTCTATTGTTGAACTCAGGTTGATTAAATGCGCCAGCCTTGAGAGGGTTGGTAATCTGCCAAAAACACAAAAACTTGCCATTAATGGGTGCCCAAATTTGAAGGTATTGGAGGGCATGCCTGCGCTACAAAAACTCAGGCTGGAGGACTACAACATGATAACACTCCCTGGATACTTACGCGATGTAAACCCAAGACATCTGTTGGAGATAGACTGTGATGTATCACTTCTCGCTTTAATGGCTGCAGGGAATTCTGGACCTGAGTGGGATAGGTTCAACCATATCAGGCAAGTCAAAGCATATGCAGATGATAAGGACAACAACATTGAACGAAAGTGGTATGTGTTGTACACAAAAGATCCTTTCAGCTTTAAGACAAATATCAGCCGCTCTACCATTGCCCAAGGTAAAGTAGCACTAGACAACTTAGTAGTGTAGGCTCGTCATCTAATTGTTGTTTTGCCTGGTCCCATTTTCTTAGTTTCCTCATGTTGATTCCATTTATCATCGGCAGTACGCAGAAAACATGTTTGGTTAGCTTACAACAGAACGTGTCCCATTGACGAGGACTGGCCATGAGGACATGCGGCTGCGAGCAAACGTCGGCCCCTCTGCCAACGTTTCAGGTACGTCTTTGTGCATTTTCTTGCCATTCCCTTTGACTTCTTCCATGTGCTGTTTTTGGTCTGATGGCCAAATATGGATCATCAGATCATGGGTCCAATGAAAAGCAAGATGAGTATAATATCTGAATGTTCATCTTATTTAAAAAAGTATGATAAATACTACCCTTGTTCCTACATTCTTGATACTTTTAACTCTTAAATGTCATGTTTGACTCTCCTCTTTTTAAAAAAATTGTAAAAATATCATTTATTTTATTATGATTAGTTTTATCATAAGAGATGTTTTAAACATGACTAATTTGTTTTTATATTTGTAAAAAAATTTAAATAAGATCAATGGTCAAAATGGTGCCTAAAAGTCAATAGTGTCAAGAGTACGTATGAAACATGACTTATAATTTTACACATTTATACTAAATTAATTTTTAAATAAAATGAAGTGTTAGAGATGACAATAAAATTAACAATGACAACAATTAAAAAACTGAGAAGCTGAGGGAGTATATAACGTATCGCTGCATGCAGGCGCAATGCCTATCGTCATTTGGTTTGGTGGTTGGACCGAGTGTGCCAACACTGCCGTGAAGCCAAAGAGATCGCCGATCCGTTGGATCAATGGACCGAAGCAGTAGTGTATTCGGCATGTACAATAATTGTGTTGACAGCTCAACAATTTGCGAGACCTCAAAGACGGTGAAGTGACCATCCACGGGTTGATGCCCTTCCACGTCCGTGAGCTGCCGAATTTATTTTACACAACTTGTGACATCCATTCTCTTCATACCATAATTCTCGAGGATCCGTATTTTCTGCCTTTCCTCAACTACGGCACACTCTACCATAGTCAATCCTGACCACTCATCATAGAATCCCGCTATTTTTTATTTTTGAAAAAGATTAATGCAGATCTAGCGAGAAATCATTGAGCGTTGGTTCAATGACGAGTGATTAGGATTTGATATGACAAAGTTTGCCGTAAAGGAGGAAAAGCAGAGGATATAAATCCAATACTCTGGACCTGTAATTTTGGCCTACTTATAGTGCTTGCCTATTGTTAAATTGCAGTCTTGCAAACATATTTTCTTCTGTACAATTATATATGGCAATCCTACAACTCGGGATCCTAGCAAAGGATGTTTCTCTGATTGTACTTACTGTTAACCATACCAATGGGCCGCTTGCCAACTCGGAAGCTCTGCAATTGCGCTGCTATCCCGCCATGTCCTTGTGCCGTCTCGAGACTACACCCTCTCATGGCACATCTGCAGACAATGCCTCATGGCAGACGAGACTACATGCCGACCAAATCTACTGTCCGACTGCCACCTCACACGTTTCGTTAGCCATTCACCTGCCTGAGAGTGAAATAGGCAGATTTGGCCGGAACCGATATAGAGAAGTAATTGTCTCTGTCCACGAAGAAACAATGTGTCCTCAGACAGTGAGTGGAGTTTTGGACAGTGAGAAAGACTGAGAAATCTGGGATTGAGTTTTGGACCCCTACGATTAATTATTCACCTTTCACAGCATCTATATAGCAATGACAATTAATGTACTCAAAATGGAAAATCATTGTCATTAACTTTTTCGCAGAATAAATGTATTCAAAAATATTGGGAGGATTCCAAAATTTGTTTCTCATAAATACAAAGGATCGAAGGAGCATATATACTCCAGGGTTGCTATCATAGCGTTTGACAATTAAGATTAAATACAAATGATATTTCTCATTAAATACAATATTTTAATGATGTTAACTTGTCGATACTTCAATTTTTGCCTCATCTGAAACTCATTTGAAAACAACTGGGCCGCTGCCCAGGAAGGAAACGTGGGTGTGATTAGAGGTAATATTGTCAAATTTATGACCATATTAACAGTAATTATGAGCAGGGGACAACCTCCCTAGAAATATTTAATCAGTCTCACCATTCTTAGACATCTATTCGCCATCACGCAAATACACACTCATACTGGATGTAGGGTTGTTATTCTACCAGTCTAATCATGGTGTCTCTTGAGATTAGTTTCTTGGTACTCACGCTCCCAATCCTACTCACAATATATGTCAGATCCCAATCTCAAGAATCAAGCATTCGCCAAGGTTCGCAAAACCGTTCAAACCAGGCTGGTTTTTGCGAAACCAATCGGATTCGGTTTGGGTGGTTCACTGGTTTTCATTTTATTTTTTAAATTTTGAAAAATTGAAACAAAAAATAGCAAACAAACGACGTGAAAAATGCAACAATCTTGTGCAATCATTTTTTAAAAATATAAGAACGTGCAAAAAAATCACAGAATTAAAAATGGAAAAATAAAAATTATCTTATCTTCTCCTGTGACTTGAGTGGCCTCCATTCTCACCAGTGAACCTTCCCTCGTCTCTGTCTGTGAGCTCCCGTGGCAATTCTGTAGATATCCAGCCCGTTCGCCGTTGCGCCGCCGAAAGCCCGGTGTGCCGAAAACCATCCAAAGACACCGGTTAGCCGAGCGGCTCGAGAAGTGCACTGCCAAAGCGGCAAGCCAGCTGCATTTCACGGCTAGCCGAGCCGTTTACATGGCTAGCTGGAAAGTTGCGTGGGAAAGCAGCCGCTAGCGGTTAGCAGACCGATTCAAGTGGTTTGCGTGGTAGAGGAGGTAAGTTGGCTGTTTTGAGTCAAATCTTTATGGATCTCTTTGAAACTTTAGAACGTAGTTAGTTCAATTGTTGAATGCAGGATGACTGATCAGTAGGGCTCAGTTTAGAAACATGAGGAGAATGTGTTTCGTTTTTGGTGCAGGTATTGCAAGAGCACTAAGAGAGGGTGGTGTGACACGATTCAAGCAGCACTTGGCACATCGTAACAGCAATGTGTTTGGGTGCTCTCACGTTCTAGCTGAAGCAGGGGTGTCCCGATGAATTTGGAGGCTCTGTATGAAACAATAAATGGAGCCTAAAATTTTAGTGCCAACTTATTTAATTTTTTGCTTTAGCTTATACTTTTGATTTTTCAATTCATATTTTCTAACCCGATTTGTGGAAGACAAGCTTAGAACAATTAGAAACTAAACAATTTGTGTTCATTATAGACTATACTTCTAGTCCGATTAGTGGAAGATACATCTTGCAAGCTGAAACAATTTCTAAATCAACTTGTGTTTATTATAGACTATACACGAGATTAATTAAATAAAACTATTAAAACAAAGTTTATAAATACAAATATATACTTAAGATACTTAAAAAATTCGGGGCCCTATAATTTTGAGGGCCCTATGTCGTCACACAACCTGCATGCGCCTAGGAACGCCCCTAGCTGACACTACCACAGATTAACAAAAAAAAGACACCATCATTAGTGACATCATATAAAAAACCGTCACTAATAGTGCATCAGAGATGACTTTTTAACAGCCGTCGCTGATGTGCCCACGTTAGAGACGCGAATTCAACAACCATTTCTGATGTACCTACATCAGAGACGGCTGTTGAATCTGTGTCTCTAATATAAACACATCAGCGACGACTGTTAAAAGACCGTATCTAATGTAATCACATTAGAGATAGATGACTTTTGAACAGCCGTCTCTGATCTATTTATATTAAAAACGTGGTTTTTGGGCCGTCGCTGATGTTCCAACGGGATCATCGTATCATATCCGTGCATCTGGGTGGTGAAAGACTAAAATACCCCTGCTCCTCATATTCCTCTGTTCCAATCGGCCCCAAATCGGCTGACCGACTGCGAGCATCTTGGCCGGCCGCCCCTGGCGACTCTGGCGAGCTTGCCGTCCACCGGCCGCAGCGCGTGGTCGCCGCGCCCCAAGCCCTAGCGCGTGGTCCCCGCCGGTCCGCGCCGCGAGCCCGCTGCCAGGGCGCACCGCCAG
>BCLF01000054.1:847284-884989 GCA_001602275.1 Zoysia japonica | reverse complement strand
CAGGGCGCGCCGGCCACGCGCGGTCGCGGGAGGCTGGTGGTGGTCGCGCCCGGCGCGTGAGGCGGCCCGTCCCCGTGGTGGTTCTGCCGAGCTCCATTGGCTGCTGCTCCGAGGTGCTCCCTCCTCGACAAGTTCCGTCCTGGCCCCTTCTTATGATTCCCCACAAGCTCTCTCCAAATCCTAACCCTACGTTTGGCTGCAGGCATGGAGGGGTCAGGAGGAGATGCTGCAGGCAAGGAGGCGTCTGGTGGAGATTCTGCAGGCAAGAAGGGGCCTGGACGAGGAGGGTATGCTGCAGACATTGACGCCATTGAGGATCAAGATGGGGCTGCAGCCATGGGCCAAGGTGGGGCTGCACAAATAGAGCTGTTTTAAACATGCTGTGCTGATCATTTGACAATCTGTATGCTATGCAACATTCGTTTTAAATGAATCAATGTAAGTGCTGCTTAGCCACAACAAATACTTCCATTTTGTTGTTAGTAGTGATCACCATTCCACAGGTGCAATATCTGATGATTATGTGATTCTGCAGCATATAAAGAAGAATGGAGAATGGAGATCCATGTTGGGAAGAAGAGTTTCAGTTCATGTGTGAGGAACCACTTACAAATGATTAAAATGCAAGTCGTCAGGTCATTAGGAAGCCATCTAGTGTTGGCATACATTCAGAAGTACTGATTTCATTCTCTATTTTTCTCCATCATTACCATTAATTTCACTACCTTTTGCCAGAACGGTTATTATGACAATCTTATATTTCATTGTGTAATTAAAGGATCCACGATTCAGACTAGGGATCCCTTGTAAGTTCCCTTTTTGTTTAATCTTCAATTTTTCTTCCGTCGGTCTGAATTACCAGATTCAGGTTTCATATAAATCAGTTGCTACTGCTGATATGTGGGTCCTTCATCTGACTACACATTGTACAGAGCTTGAGGTAGCCTGTGAGAGGATATCAATGTGCTGAAATTGTTTTGTTTTCTTACTGTCATGTTCTCTAGATTTATGTAAGACTGATGAAAAGGTGAGTTGCATTGACACTACTCGAGTTGAAATATGGAGGAAAATGTTGCGTGCTAGCACTGATCTATTTCAGTTTATTTCAGTATCTTTGATTGAAGAATTACAATTTTATTAAGTAGGGGGCTCCTAGTCTGAACAATTATGCTGGTACAGCTCCAAGAACTTCAGAAAGCGACAACAATCCAAACTATATGCTCTGAGGCTAAGGTACAACGGATATCTTGTACCTGTTGTTCATGTCATAATTCTGTGCTCTATAGCCGCTAAGGACAGTGCCCCGGTCATGGGCAGGGTTACAAGCTAACAATGATCCCAAGCAAAGTACCTGCCATAAAGAGATCCATGTTATGGCGGGTGTGGCAACAGAGAGGACACGGGCCACACCTGGGCAGGTCAACTCTTATCTTCTCTAAACCTTGCTAAAAAGATTATAGACTGGCTTCTGGTTATTCTTAAATCATGCTTGCATTTTAAATTTTTTCAGACCATAGTGATTAAGTCTATTGTTTCGATGAAATGTGATTAATACCAACATGGTCAGATGGATAAGTGTTATAAAATAATCTGACAAAGTCACACGTCAGAAACTACTGGCAGTCAACTTTCAGGTTACTAGTTGTGCCTAGTCTTTTGACTTTTGAGTATCGCTCTCAAATATACCTAGTCTTTTGAATAGGAGTAGTGCTTTGTTCACTTAACTCAAATATGGCCATGAGTATATTGAGTATTGGTGTATTTTCACTGGCCCTGTTTTGACTTGCAACGTGAATCACTGCAGGAGGACATCACAGAAACTGAGGACAGTACCAGAGTCAAGTTGGTTAATGTGGGCTTGGGCAAGCTTTGCCATCGGAGAGCTAAAAAGATGCCACAAGTTGAGTTGAGATGTCAAGCTGTTATGTTTGAATCCTTTTTTTGTTTTTCTTTCCAACATTGCTGTCCTTTTAGATTTTCCATGGGCCCTTTGTATGTATATATAGTATGTGATGTCTGAATAATGTATGTTATATTATTCTATAATCTTGTTCATGTGATTGGATTTATATTTATCCCAAAGCAAGTAATGGGGAGAAATAAAAAGACATTTTTGGGGCAAATTATTATTTTTTTTTATTTTGACATATTGTATTAGCGACGGGTTTTTACAGTCAATAGTGATGGGCTTTAAAGACAATAGCGACAAGCCTTTAAATCCTTGTCTCTAATGACCCACATGACTGGGGCTTTTGAATCTGTCTTAATGACTTCACATCAAAGACGGCTCTTTGAACGCGCGTCTCTAATGATCTCACATCAGAGACGGGCATTTTAACACCCGTCTCTAATGAGCAATATTAGTGACGGTCATTTGCTCGTCTCTAATGACTTCATATTAGTGACGTAAATTTAGAGACGACTGTTGCCTCTGTCTCTAATAAAGAAAAACAGCCGTCTCTAATGACCTTTTTTGTGGTAGTGTGAAGTTTGAGACTTTTACCGTCATGAGTTTGATAGGACATCCTAGCGGTGGAAGGACTGACAAAAAGAGGTCTGAGAAGGAAAGATGTGTAGGTGAAGGGAATGTGGACCCTATATAAGGAGTATGATGAGGAGCTACAGGTTGCATTGAATTTGCATCAGCAAGAGGCAGAATATCAGCAGCAGGTCTGTGATTATAGTGACCATTATGAGCGCGATGCGGGTTCCTTGCAAGCCGGTGGTTCATCTCAAGGTGGGGGCTCACGAGGTTCTTGATAGTTCGAGATGATGAAGAGGTCATCCATACAGAAAAAGTGGGATGGAGCCCGTTCAAATAAGGATTGATACTGGTCCGTAGACGACAAAGAGCTAGCTAGCAAATTCGCAATTTTGCAAGGCATGGTCCAAGTTTTTCCACACTAAAGCCATCCCAGGTAGGAACGTAGATAATCCTTACTTCACTAGTGCTGTAATTGAGAGATAGATGAGATAAATTACTTTCACATTATTCTATTACATGTAAAGATACACAACATGTATCTCTTATGTTTCATACTTTTTGCAGGTGAGGGTGTACCTAGCCCAACTGAGAGAGACATAGATGGAAGGTACCAAGATGCCAAACAAGAAGACATCAAGAAGCAATTTAAGCTGTTCAAGGTAGATTGTCTAACACATGATGTTACAATAATGAATGTGCGATTCTTGGACTGGGCCAATAGGAATGAGCTTGATTAACTTTAGAAAAAATTATCTATTAGACACTGTCTGTTAGTCTCTTTGTCGAGGTCAGACTACAGGTATTGATTTTGTCTTGAAGACACCGTAAAATTTTGTTTTTTGTTTGTATCACATTGTGTTAATTATTTAAAACTTTTTAGCAGCCACGATGAGAGAAAAAGGAGGAAAAGTTTTGGAACTTGAGACATGCATCATCTGATGCGGTCTCCATCCTAATTCTCATCATCTAGTGTTTGTTCTATCTTGTTAGATATGCATGGTTGATCGGCTGTAGGGAAGCCCAAGATGAAGATTTAGATTGGTACGAACATAGCAGGGGATCAGAAGAATGAAAAAGTGCTCAGGTTCAAGAGCATTCACACATTTTCCTCTTATATCTTTCATTACAGCTGCTAAAAAGTTTTAAGTACATAGTGTGCTATGGACAAAAAAACCGTTTTGATGTCCTCTGGACAAAATCAAGATGGGCGGTGTGGTACAAACCAAACAGTACAATTACAAAGTCTTGTAGACAAATCTCCAACACTTTATGGTATACTATAGTGGGGTCATGTTTTTCAAATGTCACTGGGAATAGGCAGTCAGCGAAATTCATTTTCAAGTTACTTGCTTTTGTTACATATATGCACCGTTGATTGTCTTGACTCATGAGTGTTATATTGATCATTGTGCTTTTTTTGCAGGAAATCAATAAAGTTTGCATTGATATAGTTCCATAAAATATTTTGTGTTCATAGTGGATAATGGATCTAATTATAAGAAGGCGTGGAGGCTTCTTAGACAAAAGTATAAACATATTGTTTGGCAGCTTTGTGTAGCACATACAATCAACTTGATGCTCAAGTTTATTGGTGATTTCATGGAGCACAAAAGCTATGATTGAGTCTGCTCAAAATATTCTCGTTGGTTATACAATCACAACCAGTTGCATTCCATAATGACTAATGCTATTGGTGGCGAGATAGCAAGATGGAATGCTACCTGTTTCGGCACTTTCTTAGAAAGTCGGTATAGCAACACCAATGAGGGAAAACATGTTCACTCATGCCTTGCCACTATGCCATGTTTGGACATTGTATGCCTTCCTTCATTTTGCTGACCAGAATAAGACTCCTAATTTGAGTGAAGTTCTCCAAACATATTGTAACGGTCCGAAATTTTCAGATTAATCAAAGTGAAGTTTATCCCAATTTCATTCCGCTCCAAATTTTAATTTCTCCTTTTGATTTTCTGGCGCTGGAATAATTTTGGTCCACGGGCTTTTATTGGGCCGAGATTAATTCCCAAACCTCTCTAATTAATTTTTTCTATAAATACCCCCTCCATCTTATCCCTTCCTACCAAACTCTCTCTCTTCCCCTCATTTTTTTCCTCCTTCCCAAGTTCAGAGCAGCAGAGGAGATCGGCGAAGAGGGTCACGCCGCTCAGCCGAACCGATCAGCGCGTCGCCCTGTCTTCGCGCCGCTCTGCTCCGTCTTTCGCCGTCATCACGACCCCGTCCGCGCGCACCGTCCCGCGACTCCGTCCGTATCCTCCGCGCCGTCCACTGCGTCAACCGCCTGTCGCCGATCCGCATCGCCTCGGTCTCGTCGCCCGTCACTCGGATTCCTGTCATCGCCTAGCGCCGTCTCCGGTTCCCATCCCGCGCCGTCGCATCGATCTTCATCCTCGGCCGTGCGACTCCAGTGCGCGTCACCCCACCGATTCTCTGCGCCTCTTCTGTGGTGAGAAATCAAAATTCCTCTCATGTTTTTTCCTCTTCAGTAGATCATTGAGTTAGTTGATAGTGAGGGTAGTTAGATGGAAGAGCAGGGCGTCCCGCGTGTTCTTTTAAGCTAATCGATTTGCGGTTAGTTTAGTTTCTCGTAGTCTAAATTTTCAGAGATTTTTGAGGAACTCCGTTTGGTCTCCAAAGATTCCCAAAATTGTTCTGTTAAATTCGTATCGTCAAGGACGTCGTGTAGAATTTTTCGGGGAACGTTTTGAGCACGTTTAGTCTAGCGATTTAAATTTGGATTTAATTATTCGAATTTAAATTATCGCGTACCTAGTGTCTCACCCCCTGTTCGTGTTGTGTTCAGCTGGTGATCCCGAGGAGGAGTATCGTGAGCCCACCCAGTTCGATGAGTCGGATCCCGAGCTACTAGGCAAGCCGCGTTCTTTGATCACTTTTGTACTCAGCATTTTGAACTGCATGTTTTGTTTGCAACTTTAATTTGCATGCTAACTATTTTAAAATATGCTAACAACATTCTTAAGCCGTGCCTATTTATTGTTCCACAGATATGAGCCCTACGATTGCTTTACCATGATTATTTTACTTTATGCTTAGCCATGCTTAGTCGCATTTATTTTATCTCACACCTATCACTATAAAAATAAAATTTGTGTTAAATGATTTTGAACTGTGATTCAAATTTGTGAGTTTTGCATATAACTATACAAAACTATTTAGCGGGGGCAGAATGTAGTATGAGGAGCTGAGAGACTTTTGAGAAGTCCCTATGTGCGTACCTGTGGCGGGTACAACGGGAATATCTGGGCTGGGATCTTTCCGTGAGACTTATTGGTTGTTGGCGTTGAGGATGGAGGGTGCCTGCCCCGACATATGAGGACCGGTTCGTCGTGTCATATGTCTCCAGTGCTTTTCCATGCACACCACGTTATTCTGTATAGGCAGAGGCTTGATCTTGAAGCTCGCTGAGACTGGATGTTTACCCGTGGGTTGGCGGTGCTATGTTAGTGTGGTGTAGAGCTATGACTCCTCACATGAGATCGAGATACCCCACCTGATCAGTGGTAGGCTCTTTACAGCTTCAGGATCTGATTGCGTAGGCAATGGGATCCCTATCCTGGAGGACGGGTAATGCCAGTTAAAGCTTGTGGACGGGTCTTGTGTGTTCGTTGGGACTACGACGGTAGTTTCCGAGGGCACTTCTCGTGGGTCCAGGTGCATAAACTCTGCAGAGTTACAGTCAATGCGCATTGCCACGTCCTGAAGAGGGACTTCCACGATGATTAGTGTTATTTTCTTCCCTCCTCTTCCATTTCAAAATGTTTTGGACTCTGGCCTTTGAGCTGTGGCCGAGTGTGGAGATTACACCGGCATTTAAAATGAACCCCCATCCGAGATAACGGAGATCTCTGCGTGGCAAAATAATAAAATTTGACAGTTAATAAATCTTTCTTGCATCTTTAAAATAAAATAAAATGTTTTAAATTTGCATTTAGCACTTGAGCCAGCATTTACCCTTAAAACCATTTGCATGCATACATTGTTGATAGCTAGTACGCGGTTTGCTGAGTATTTGTACTCACGGCTTCCTAATTTGTTGTTTTCAGAGGATACCCACAGCTTCGACTTCGATTATGTCTTCGACGGACCGTGAAGTCAGCTCCTACGCTCAAGCGTGCCTGTGTGGAGGAGGTTTGCTACCGCTGCCATGATGATGCTTCCGTTGCTGCTTTTCTATGGATTTCTCGACAGTGATCGTTCTGCTCTGAGATATTTCCGGCCTGCATGCCGATGGACCCTTTTAGAGGATTACATTCTAATAAATTTGCTATGACTTGCTATTTTCTACTCTCGTTTCTTGTTTAATGCTTCTGTTATGGTTTCTTGATTGATCGCTTGTGATATCTTGCTTGTCAACCTCCTGGGATTGGCATAGTCACGGAAGATCGAGACCTTTCGAAAGGTATGAAAAACCCGGTCGTTACACATATCACTAGATGCGCAATGAATATGGTATTTCATAATGATCAGCAAGAATGGAGCTGTACATGGCAGTTATCAATCTTAGAATGCATGACATTAGCAACTACACGTTTGTCAATGCAGATAACATTTACTAGGGAGATTTATCTATTAGACATTGTAATTGTGCCGCTTGGTTTGTACCACACCATCCATCTTGATTTTGTCCAAAGGATATCGAAACAGTTTTTTTTAATCCATAGCACACTACGTTTGGTACTTAAACTTTTTAGCAGCCAATGAGAGATATAAGAAGAAAATGCGTGAATGCTCTTGAACCTGAGGACTTCTCCATTGATTGGGCCAAAATCGTTGATACCCAAGGTATATGATCCCGGCAACTATCATATCAACAATCATGCCTATAGCTTCTCCAGTTGCAGCACTAATATAACAACCTATCACAATCTCCCACTGTGATCAACCAACCAATCACAGTGATTCACCAACCAAACCAAACCATACCAAAACCCACTTATCATATGGGGATCCATGCAATGCTCATAACCGTGAGCATGGCTATCATGACAGTTTTCACTCTGCAGAGGTTGTACACATTTCTCACGAGAAGTGATTTCATTCCCTATTTTCAGGTAACTAAAAAATCTCCATCATGCCCGTGATAACTGTGCACTCGCACGCTTCCTTTGGTGTGATGAGGACCCGATCTACTACGTAACAACGACTATTGATGGTGGTCGGATCCATAGAATCCAACGCCTAAATGGTGGCGCTACCCCTGACGGAGACCATGGAGATGGACCTCCCGGGGGCGTGCGATAAGGAAGCGCTAGGGTTGGGAGTGTCGGTTGCAGAATTGGATCATGGTTTTCTCTATACCATAGGAGAGAATGAGAGATGTAGGAATTGGATGGATTGATTGATGAATCAACGGATTGGATTGTACCAAGTCTAGGCGGGTATATATAGGAGTACATGACTTGGACCTCTGGTAATCCTGAGGGGATAAGTATAGAAAGTAATCTAACCTATCATAACAAACCGGGTCCTTATCTAATCTTACCATATTCTCTCTCTCTCTCTCTCTCTCTAATAGTAACTCTACAAGCAAATCAAACATCAACCAAGTTCTAGTATGACCAACTAAACACTCTCAATATTCTGCAAAGTGTCCTAAGAACCAGACAAGCATCTAGATTGCCTATCACAAGGCTCAGTTAGTTGGAGCCACCGGTAGGGAAGCGGCAGCAACCATGGCAACGTAACAGGCTGCAGCATGCAGATAACACAGCCGGTGCCATTAATGGAGAACTAGATCCGGCGCTATCTCTGGTGTAGTAAGGGCCCATGGGATTGAACTTCTGAGACAGGGCCAAGCACTAGAAGAGGAATAGAGCGGAGTTCACAGTAACTCAAGAAGCTGGCTAAGTTCATGAGATGTGAATTCTCCGTGGAAGAGGAATAAAGCGGAGTAGCAGAAGCTATTGTGGAGTTGCGCAGCCTCAACACACTGAAGTATAAAGACGAAGGGAAGCACTTGCAGTCCGACAAAGGATTGAAGATGAGAAGAACAAACTGTGATGTCAACGCAAGTGTGACAAATTTAAATATTTACCTTAGGTGAGTGGCGAGCCCTCAGGTGCCATTTGGAAAAAAGGAAATGAAGAGTGGGTTTAGGATTAGAAAAAGATGAAATGTTAAGATTTAATAAAATATATGAATGAAGGGTGTAGATTTTTTATTTTCTAATTTCAATCCCATTCTCAACCTCTTTTCCCATTTGTCTCTAAAAAAAATCTCTTTTTCCATTAGCCGAACGCCACCTCAGTATATATCTCTCTCACGAAGTGTTCCGCTTTTGATGGTAAAACTACCGTGAACCTTTTATCCAATAAGAGGAAGAGTCCAGAGACCATGCATTTAACACGAGGAAAACTCTGTACTCAGGAGACGGAGGGGCTAAGACAAAAAAATCTGGACTCAGAAGACCCATGGGCGTCCAGATTTTTTTTATTCCATCGCCGGTGCAGGTCCTGTCCCCTGACAGACTGCAAGATTTTTTTCCATTACTCAGATCCAATAGCTGTAGGCTAATTGATGACGTAGAAGAATGAGAGAGCAAGAAGAAACCGAGATTTAGATACGGTTTGAATCTCAGAATCCGGATTTTAGATTCTTAAATTTTAGAATCTGGATTTTGAGAATTCAAAATCTCAACCTTTTGGATCAAAAGATTTTAACTAAATTCATTCTAAAATTTGAATTCTACAAATTCAAAATCCTAATCATTTAAATTACAAGTTTTTATCATTTTAGATAGATTGATATGCATTGTGATATAAAATTTTAAATAATATTTAAATTTATAGGATTCTATAGGATTTCATAATCTCTCAAAAACTCAACTGTTTGAATACTTCTGAGATTTTTTATATTCAAATTCTAAAAATCCCTTAAGATTCAAACGAGCCATTAGATAATAAAGATAAGATTGTTCCTCGAACCACTTTAGTTAAAAATAAAATAAGTTTTTATTAATCAAACCACCAGTTTTTATTAATTAAAGAGGTTTGGAAGGTACACCCCCACGCCAATGCGTTCGGGCCAATCTATATCCTTTCCTCCCACCAGGCTCCGGCAAAAAAAAAAAAAAAAAAAATTGGCAGCACATTAAAAAGCAAGATGAGAGAAGGTACAGGGCCTGTTCGGTAGCTGTTTGTGTGGCCGCAGCCAAAAAAACTGTTGCCCGAAAAGGCCCCTATTGTCCTGTGACATGGCGGAAACAATATGAGAGAAAAAGGACCCGTCTCTAGATGACACATGTCCATCCTAATGGCAAATCAGTTTTCTTTTCCTAATATGCCTATTCTTTAAAATTTTATTTACAGTATAATATGACAGGTGTCACATGCAATCTTTCTAAATTTGCGAGAGATCACATCTTTTAATACTCTTCCGTCTTAAAATAAGTGTTGTTTTAGATTTTTAAATATCTTCTTTTGACCATTCGTCTTATTAAAAAAATTTGAAAAATTATTTATTTTATTGTGAAATAATTTATTATTATAAGTACTTTAAACTTATTTATTTTTGATTTTTATATATTCTTTGAATAAGACGAATGGTTAAAACGACGATTTAAAAAATAAAAAATATCACTATGGCAGGCCCAAATCATGGAAAGGATCGGCCCACGTTATTCTGTTTCTACTTTCAGCTCCTAGCAGCCTACTTGCAGCATTGACGGGAAATAGATTTTTTCCCCAGAGCTAGCGATGCAGTGTACGTGATCCACATAGATTTGTTATGCGTTCTTTTTTTTTTTGAGTGCATTTGTTATGCGTTCTTCTGTCCTTAATTTTTGTCTGGTAGACCCAACTTGGGCCTAGGCGCTAAGGATCAGCATACGGAGCGTTACCATTTTTTGGTTATGATTTCCGGCCGTCGCAAAAAAAAAATGGTTATGATTTCTGTTACAATACTGTATTGTAAAAAAGTTGCCCTCAAACTAAAATTAACAACTGAAGTGAAAAATAAACATGCACTTCTAAAGCCACTGTGTGAAGCTTAGATTCCCAAACAGGCCCATAACTGAATTTCGGACCACCAGTGTTTTTTTTTTTAACTAGTAATCACATTCCTTGATCATCAATTCAGCCTAAGTACTTATTTTTAGGCTCAAGACTGTCAATTGTTTAACTCTTCAAATCTTGTGGTAAGTCCGTACACATTTGCATCTACGCCATCAAATATTTCTTTTCTTGGAGGCCATACACAGTCGAAACTATGGACAAGCAAAAGTACAGCAATGGCCGGTTGTGAAGCAAGTACTGTATTATTCACAGCTCCTGTCACTTCAAATTTATCGATCAATAACAGCATGTGCAGGCATATATTGGCAGTATTGTCGAGGATGACTCGTGATATCATCTTAATAATAAGTTGATGACGACCTACGCGAACACTAATAGAGAAATTAATAATTAGATGAATCCTTGTCATGTTTAATAGAGAAATTAATAAGAAAAATAAATCCTTGTCATGAATGTCATTTTCTGCTTGGACTTGCAAAATCGGGAATACCCCAGGCAAATTGATGGGATTTCATTGCAGGAACGATGGTTATTTTCCTATCGTGCGCGTATGTATGACGTACCCTGCATCCCATCTCTCTAACCTACATCTTGGATTGTAGTAGGGATTCCGTGATCTGAAGCTTGAAATGGTTACAGGAAAACCATGTAGGTACGACGGCGTTCTGACCCCATATCTGCGGCTTGATGCTTGGAATCAGTCAGACCTACAGCAGTGTTCAAGGTTTTAAGTAGGGATGCAAGTGTACCCGTAAGGTCCAAATTTAATTTTAATTTTGTGGGTATTTACAGGTTATATGCAAAATTTAAATTAGATGTGGGCTTGTGAGCATGCACACTTGCATTCCTAGATTTATGCATGTTTGTTCTATGGATTTCAAGCACATGAATTTTGTCAATGGAATATTACTATGTTTTTTCTATGCTTTTTTTTTTTTGGAACAATTAATAATAATGTTGGAACATCAAACTAAAGACTAACTTTTTATCCTAGCATTCAACTTCACCGTGCCAAAAATGAGGACACTATTATATACAGTTCTGGCTAACGTTTGCTTTGTTGGCGTGCCACAATCACTAAACAGGTGCCTCGTTCATTGTTCATGTCAAAACTTACGAAACTTTCCATGGCTATTTTGTTCGCTGGACTTTCGGTAAGACCTTATTTTACAGCAAAGAAATTAGTTTGAAATAAGTAATAATATATTTCTGGATATATGGTCGAAACCTAGCTGACTCCAAAAACATAGTGCCCAAGAAGCATGCAAATATCTTTGGGCAGATATATATAAAAGCCAGAAGAATTGGAGTAGCAACTGATCCTCCTGAACATTCCCAAACCCAACCAAATACCAGTCCCAATGTTTCTTACGAAATATCCGTGCCATCATTCCAAACAGCAAGGGGAACCAAATGGGCATGGTGACAAACATACGATCACCACACGCAGTGTTGTATCAGCTGGAAACCCGGCCCATTCCGTTACTCATTTGGAGGCAGATGTTTGAGATGAGATTAGGAATTTTATAATCAAGGAGAAAGCGACGTTATACTAGTTAGTAAGAATATTAAAATAAATACAGCAGAAACAAACTGTTAGGAGCTTGATTGATAGGCCATGGAAATGGTCGCCATGGCCTTACGCGGGAGGAGGCTTCGGCGAAGCAGCGGTTGAAGGCGACGCCTTTGGACTAGAAGCTCAGCAGGCACATCAGCTCTGACGGTGACATCTCCAGCTGCATCCTGCATCGTGTCCACGATGTTAGTATGTGTTACAATATTATGGACAATATTAATACGATATTGACCAGCTACGGCACAGCTCAATATATTTAGAAGTAGCTAGAGAGGGCCGGGATTATGCAATTTCACCATCCACCTAATATGTGGAATGGTTTGGCCAATTTTTATGTCTATGGGTGTCAATATCAAAACCATGTAACGTCATCAGCCCTAACATTGTCCTTGTGTTAGGGCGATTCAGGTGGCGATTCCGCCCACCCCCGTGAGCCCCTCATCCATCATCCCCCACCCTGTCACGACCGAAACCTGCGAAATACTCCCTCCGGTTCACAAAGAAAATCATTTTGGACAACGACACAGTCTCTAAAATATAACTTTGACCTCTATTTTTATAAAAATCTTTATTAAAATGTAACATATTTATACTTTTATAAAAGTACTTTTGAAGATAAATCTAATCATATGATTTTTATATTCTCAAACTTAATAAGTTAAGACTTATTTGTAATTTATATTTTCAATGTTTGACCAAAACATTGTACCTTATTTTTGAACCGGAAGGAGTAGAGCTTTAGTCACCAAGTATTAGTGATCAAAAAATTTGGTCACTAAAAGTTAACAAATAGTGACTAAAATTTTGTTTTTATTGTGCACCTACACTTATTAATGGAGTATCACGGTCGAAGATGAATCAATGCCAAGGAACCTTCAGTTCTCTTGAATAGAGAGGTCCTGGGAGTGTATTCCACTTCAGGAGAATTAGGCAAGGCTGTATGAATGAGGTTTGTAAAATTGGTTTTGACCGTACTTTTGTAAAATGGGTCCTGATGTTAAAACTTTCCATATGTCTAACTCTTGATTTTTGTAAAATTTTAATCTGAAGATCAAACAATAAGCATATCCAGTTGACATTGGACGCAAACTGAAGTTCGTCATCCCAATCATTTTCCTCCCACGTTGCATCTCATATGAAACTTGCAGGCAACGTGTGACGAAGTGTACTGCCGACCTCTTATTCTTATATTCCTGTTAATTAATTACATGTCACTTTTGAGCTAGCTTTTAGAACCAACCTTTTCAACTACTCTGCACCAAGTCCATGCCGCATATTGATCTTCAAGGATTGGTCAGTGTGTGTACTTCGTCATTGCCGTATCTAACACTCCATGTCACTGCTTCGATTCTACAATGAAGGAACTTGCTTGATCACCAGATGGCATGAAGATCGAAATTAACTATGTCATAAATATATAAAAAAAATTTAAGTTAATCTACCACGTCGATGGGTACCATTCCATTTATGCTATCGGACTTGAATTTGGCACAAAAAAGACAAGGAGGAACTTTTTGGTGACATCAAGGTTAGATACTGGTCATTGTCCTATGAGGACAACTTGCACAAGCCATCTTGACGCTGAATTTGAATTAGTCTTGTGCTGACATCTTGCAAAGAATATTATGGCTGAAGTTCTTGAAAATATTATAATTTTTTATGAGTAGAATTAGCTGTTTGTAGCCTGTGCCCCTGTCAAAGATTGAATCACGAACAGCTAGAGAAAATATAATTATTTCTTCCAGCGAAATAGTGTTCGTAAATCCAAAACTTGTCGCGATATCAGCATACAATGGAGAAGGGGCTTGTTTGGTCGAGAGATGTGATTCATCTATGAACGTGTCAAAGCAACAAAATTGGAAAATTACTATGCTGACGTTTACGGATAATTTGATGTTGAGCATGCTATAATAATTTCTGACAATTGATAAAAATTCACATGAATTTTGTATGAATTTCACAGGGAAAAGGCTTAAAATCTGCCAGGGATTCAAAAGAAAAAACAAGTTCCAAAATGGGCCTTCATGACTATCATACTATGAATATGCTGTCTTCGGTGCACGATGATATATAGCATCGTAAGTATTCAGAACATTCTCTGTAAGATATAAGTGATTTATTTTTCATTTTACTGTTTCTGAATCTGAACAAATAATGACATCACCATTAGTATAGGAAAATGGAGGAATTAGCTGCTCCGTTGTGTCACCAGCTGCATCATATATAGGAAACAATAAAAAATGTTGCAGATTTGAGTATCATTGAGACAGGGGGGTGCATGGTCAATGGATTCACTAGGGTCCAAAGGGCTACTTTTTGGGTGCTCGCATCGGCATTATCAAATGATTATTTCTTGTGATTGATTGAAACTGATAGCATGAGTGAAGTATATTCCTTGCGCCTATGTTCAGGACTGATCTTTGTCCTACTAGAAGCCAACCATAGTGGTACGAAATCAGAAGAAAAAATGTAATATCCTGATTGGCCTATAGCAACTGGAAATGAAAGTTAAATAAAAGTTTGTAGAGCTGCCTATGCTGTTTAACATTGTGTAATGTTTTGTATGAAAAGATAGCATTATCTTGCTTAAGATCGATCGACCTACTCTTCAACTTCTTCACTATCGGGATCCTTCTAGATTGGCCATTTTGTTCTTGGACTAGCTGAGCTTATTAGCTGTTGGACATTTTTGGTTTTCAAAAGCATCGTTGCTTATAGGAACTATCATGAACTCTTAAAGCAAATATTACACTACTGAGAAAAAACCCTTCAATGTCGGGTCATAAGGTTCCGCGGTGTCGGTCAAACTATGCGACACTCCTCACACGACACTGCTGTAAACAGTAATCAATGTCGGGTCGGAGAAACCGACACTAAATCAACTTATCAGTGTCGGTCAAATAACATCATTTAGCCAACACTGATAGCTGTGTCTTCAGTGTCGGTGGAGAAGATGCCAGCAATACCGACACTAACTATAAAAACAGCAGTGTTGTACGGCATGATGTTACCTGACCGACAGTAGTATCAACAACAGCAACGTCGGGGGGGCATGATATCATCAGACCGACACGAGGAACTAGAAAAGCAGTGTCGAACGACATGATATCAACAGACCGACACTAGTAACGAAAACAGCAATTTCGGTTGGCATCATATCACCCGACCGACACAAGTAACTACAGAGGCAGTGTCGGACGACATGACATCATCTGACCGACACTGCTATTAGTTACACCAGTGTCATTTATTATGACGTCATGGAACCGACACTGATATTTTCACTGTGGTTTCGGTTGTGTTGACATCATGCAATCGACACTGCACTCACTACCAACAGTGTCGGTCTCAAGGATGTCAATTTTCTCGACATTGTTTACAGGACTCTCATGTCATATATTATGACGTCACGTGGCTGACACTACTTCCTGGATTAGGCGTCTCGGTTTCTGTGACGTCACAAAACCGATACTTTCATGTATTTCAATAAGAGCCATCTTAATAACAGAAATTAAATGCAAATAACAGATTAATAAAATATATTGACAGAGACAATGTATTAACAAAGTGAATGTTTAGGGTCACATATGTACATTCATCCACTACAACAGCTTAATTTACACATATACATGAATACTTCACGAAGAACTAACAATTAAAATTTTATTTGCTCAGCCAACTCCGGTCTTGTTCATTAATTCTCTTCTGCCAGCCTCAAAGTTTTGGTGAATTAGTACAGAATTGTGATATTTCCTGCATCAATTAGCAAGTTCTGGATGCGCTGCCACATCACCTAAAAATTCATAATATTTTTCCATTGGATAAATAAACTCATGCATCATGAAGCGGATCATCCGAGATGCAAAGTCATTGAGTGTGGCTTCATCAAATTGGCATCCTTGCACTTGCACCTGCTTGTCTGCCTGTCAATATTAGAAACATAATTAGTAATTACTAAAATGCAAATATCAATACAGTGTGAAAATGCATATAACCATATTACCAAAACTGCAAGTACTTACATTTTTCTATATATAATCATCGTTGGGCAATGTCATGTATTTTTCACAGCCAGCTTCTATGTATTTGCACACATAGTAGCCACAATGCACACTGTCAGGAGCTTGTTTTGCACACTTTGAGAACAAAATGGAATGGTTAAAAGTCTCAAAGATATAGACAAAAATATAGTGATATAGATTATTCAATTATGGTGTAGTAGTACCGGAAAATGTGTTTTGTGCGATATTTTTTCTTTCTGTTTTGAATGGTGTTTTCCTCCATGTTTGATGTAGAACTTGTAATTAAGAGCTGTCACAGATAAGAAATATTATGTCATGAATATTAATATCAGATCACTAAAGAATTAAAATAATATTAGAGGTCATTATGCATCAAGGACTTCCAAGAAATCGGGTTCTGTACTTCTCATACGATTAATGGAGTCAATTACCCAAGCCTTCCCATGTTTTTGGATATACCATGAAAGAGATCCAATGATCTATAACAAAAGAAGAGGGTACAGAATAGAAAGACTTTTACTCTCAGTGCTGGTTGCGAATTTAATAGCCTTCCAACACTCTAAGGTCCTTGACTCATATGACCACACATATCCGATATCGCAAGTCGTAAGATATATATGGTCCATGCTGCCACTCTCATCTCACTTAGTCCGCTGTCATCATCGAGCACAAATACAACTGAAAAGTACATTGTGCCTACAATTTGATTATACTAGATTATGTTTATAATCTAGATGACATATAGCAATAGCAGCCTTTCTATATATAAGAGAATTTAGGACAGGTGCCATAGTAGTGTCGGTCAAAGATAATGTCAGCAATACCGACACTACGGTAACAGTGTTGATCGCTGACATCATCAAATCGACATTGTAATTCACACAGCAATTTCACAGAATTCGCACAAGAATTTCATAGGAATCAGATCAAATTCACAGGAGAAACATAGGAATCAGGAATTTTACCTTTGTGTTAAAGAAGGTCTTACAATGTATCTATAAACTAAAAAATAATATGTATATACATCAAAAATGTCATATAGCATTTCGAAGCCACAAGAATTGAGAGAAACAATGGTGGAAAAGGATGCGACTTACAGTTTGCAGATTGCCAGAATAGAGGAGGGGAGGCGGCTTACAGTTTGCAGATTGTCGGAATGGGGAAGAGGAGGCGGCTTACTGAGAAGAATGGTTGAGGGTACTTACATTAGGGTTTCGGAGTGGGAGAGGGGGAAAGGAGATGCCGGGAGACTGGAGCCGTACGTAGCAGAAAACACAGTGGGCGTCGAGGTCCGAGGCGAACGCGCAGTCGGAGGTCGGAGGAGGACGCGCAGCCACGACTGATGTCGGAGCCAAGGAGGACGATCGAGTAGCCTCGGCCGGTTCCGAAGGAGCAGCGACGGGAGCGGCAGCGGCGGGTTTAGGGTTGACGAAAAATTTCGGCAGCGTAACAGCATCTCGCGAGAAATAAAAAGACCACCAGGTTTAGTGTGGAACGATGCGATAAGTCTCGCTTATATAGTAAGATTAACAATGTCTGGCACTATGACGTCACGATAACCGACACTACAAACACTGCGAATAACTTTAACAATATCTTTAATAATTTTTCCTCGAAGTATATAATGATATTTGACCTACAATTTCATTTTAGTAAATTGTAGTGTGTGAAGAATCTGACAAATTTCTGTTTGAATTTTTTTGAGTACGTTCACAAAAATTTTAGTTCTAATGGAAGTATAGGTTACCAATCATTATGGCACTATACGTTATGAGTACAAGAAAATGTTGAATGTACGTTGAAAATGATTACAAAATTTATAAAAAAATACGTTATAAAATGAAATAGGAATGCTTATCATCTAGAAAACATTGTACAAAATAATAGAACATTTGGCGCGCAAAAAAATTGAAATAATTTAAGTTATGTTTGCTGAGTAACGTAGTTTCGGTCAAGTCCGACCGACACTACAGAAGTAAAAGACTGACACTGTGGCATTGCTATGTCGGGCTAAGCTGATGTCATCCTGCTCGACACTGTTAATAAGTTTAACAATTTCTTTATTTTTTTTCTCGACGTATATAATGATATTTAATCTACAATTTGATTTTTGTAAATTGCATTGTGTAAGGAACCTGAAAATTTTCTGTTTGAATTTTTTTTGAGTCTTTTCTTGAAAGTTTTAGTTCAAATGAAACTATAGGTTAGCAATCTTCTGGCAGTACACGTTATGAGTATAAGAAAATGCTGAATGTAGGTGGAAACTTATAACAAAATTAATAAAAAAATACGTTCTAAAATGAAATAGGATTGCTTATCATCTAGAAAGCATTGTAAAAAAATGGAACATTTGGTGCTTAAAAAAATTGAAATGTTTTGTTATGTTTGCTGAGTGACGTTGTAATTTCGGTCACTTCCGACCGACACTACAGAAGTAAAAGACCGACACAGTTGTTATTGTAATGTCGTTTATTGGTGATGTCATACCGACCGACAATACTAACTAAACCCCACTCAATCTCTCCTATATATATATGAATCTCGCCCCCCTTGCTTCTCACCCGACAGCTGCCGCACGCTCATTAGCCTCCTCCCGTCGCGCTGCGCGTATGGTCCTTCTTCGGTTGTTACTTATGATGTCGAGTAGCGCATGGGTAGCCTGGTCACAGGGTGAGCATATACAAGTTCTATATTTCGATTGTCAAATGTGTTTGCTACATCATTTATTTACCAGATCTGTTACTCTTATTTGAAGCAGGTTGTCAAATCAAGTTTGGTGTCCTGTAATCTCTATCAAGAGGTTTGACAGAGCTCGAAACTTCGTTCAAACTCTGTTCAAGAGGTTTGACAGAGCCGAGAATTGTCTTCAAGAGCTTTGACGGAGCCTGAAACGACAGGGTCCGCGTGTACTCCTGCTCAACGGCGGTGAAGTCCTCGGAGGCCGGTGCCTGTCACTGGTCTGGCTAGGCCCGCGCCTATATCTGGGCATTTCGGTGGGCCTTTTGGGCTGGAACACGGCCCGATACTTTTGGCCCGGCCCGGGCATGGCCCGGTCAGGTGGGCTGTGCCTGGGCCGACCCCCAGGCAAGGCACGACCCGTGGCACGGACCGAAAAAGTGGCAGCCCGGTAGATGGCCCGGTAGCCGCTTGCAGGCCGGCCAGGCCGTGCTGCCCACGATCCCCGCGGCCCACACCTCCACAGCCCGGGTAGCCCACCATATAAAAAACAACTCTGCGCCCCCACCGCAAGCCAAACCCTAAGCACCGTCCCTGCCCGCTCCTGTCGCCCGCAAGCCGCAGCCGACGGGCGGCCCCCGTGCGCCTCTCCTCCGCCACCCTTGGCTCCCCTCTGCTCTCCTCCGCTAGGCCACAGGTCATCGTGCCGCCTCGAGCCGCCGTGTCGGGCCATTGGTCGCCGTCTCGAGTTTCCGCCGCGCTAGCCACCACCTCGGGTCACCACAACTCCGGCCGCCACCTCGGGTCATCCGTGTCGGGCCTCGGGTCGTGCTTGGAGTCACGTGTTGGCAAGCCAAACAGGCCGGCACGGCACTGTTTCGGCCATGGCGGGACGTGCCTCGGGCTGATCCCTGCGCCTGTGGCACGCCTCGGCACGGCCCGGCTGGCCCGTCGTGCCTGGGCGGGCCGTGCCTTACCGGGCCGTGCCGGGCGACCCGAATGCCTAGGTATACCCGCGCCCGGTGGGGAACGCGGAGATAAAGTACAAGATGTAGGCTAGAAGACTAGAAATATAATGATGACAATAGTGCAAGGGCGAGAGAAGATGCGGACATTGTTGATGAATGTCTGCATGCTCTTCACCTTGCAGTAGCCGACGCAAGGTGAAGAGCATGCGGACGCTCATCAACAACGTCCTCATCTTCTCTCGCTTTTGCACTACTGTCCTGTATTTTATCTCCATGTTCCCCTCTGGGCGTAGACCGAGCCAGACCAGCGACAGGCATTAGCCTCCGAGGACCTCGCCGCTGTTTCACAGGAGGTAGATGTGGCCCCTGCAATTCCAGGCTCTGTCAAATCTCTTGAAGACATGTACTCTATTTGTAATGATTTTGTAAAATGTCAGTACTATAATTTGAAATGATATTTCTAATTTTTAATGTTCTTGTCCATGTGTTCATCGAAGATTTTGGGATATGTTAATTGATACTCTATTGTAAATGTCGCTCAAAGATGACGTCAACATTCACCGACAGTATTGCTAGTCGTAATATCGGTTTCTGATGATGTCATACATGAACGACACTATTGTACACTGTAATGTCGATTTATGCTGACGGCATACTTGATCGACACTATTAGCTCGGGCCCACTAGTAGGATGCAAGGGCTATAAAAGGGCTCGCAACTGCGCTCTTAGAACCATCTCGTCTTCTATATCTCTCTGAACCATCTTCCAACCATCTTTTGTCCCCGTGCACTTCTTAGATAGTGGCCCAGAGAGTGCAGAGCTAGAGAGGTAGCTTCAGGAGTCAGAGGCTCTGCAGGTGTCCCTTCGCCATGATCTTGACACTCTGTGGGGGTCCATCTGACTTCAAACCGACATAGCATCGGACATCTTCAATAAGGTGAACGGTGCTGTGAAGAAGCTGAAGCTGGGGAGTCTGCAGCTCCCTTTACGCCAAGAGGGGTCTCCTGCCCGCTTCCTCCATGCCATGGGTCTGCTGGAAGGGATGCTGAGTCGTCTCCCTGACACGATGGAGTCGGAGCGCCAGGAGCTAGCGCAGGCAGTTGCGGACCGCATAATATCTGAGGTAAAGGTATGCCAGCCTGACTTCCCCTTGGACACCCTCGTTTAGCTGGTGTCCCATCCTGACGCGGCGACTTGGGAGACAGAGGCGAGCGTCAAGCTCTTCTCAGTTTCTAGTTTTAATATCGGTTTCTGCTGACGTCATACATGACTGACACTTTGTAATATCGGTTTATGCTGACGTCATACATGAGCGATACTATTGTATATTGTAATGTTGGTTTACGCTGATGTCATACTTTTCTGACACTACTATGTGATGTAACTTTAGTTCCACCTCGACTATACTTGGTAGTGTCGACCAAATTATAAGCTCTGGTTGTCTATTTGTAGGTGAGGAATTGTGTAAACTGTATGGCACAGGTTCGCAGTGGAGGTTACGCCTAACCTGTGTAACCTCCACAATGAACCTAATTATATCGTTGTACATTCTTCTTTTTTAAATATAACCCATTGTACTGTCGTTTCTGCTGACGTCATTTTGGACCGACAGTATTGATTTATGTAATGTCGTCTGCCGCTTATGTCATACTTGAGCGACACTATTACTTGTACTTTAGTCCCACCTCGACTATTTTTGCAAGTGTCGACCGATTTATAAGTCATGGCTTTCTGATGTTTCTTGAGGAAGCATGTAAATTGTATGTCCAAATTGGACATTGCAGTGGTCGTGCAATGTGGACATATTGTTGTACGTTCTTTCTTTTTTCATTATATAAATTATATATTACAACGTATGGAACATTAGTAATTTGGAACGGAGGGAAAAATATTAGCCTTAATATCACAAAACAAGAAGACACATTTATAATATAATATTTAATAATTATATTACAAATAATTCAATTATAAAACTATGACAACTTTAATTACTTAGCTTGAACTAACTTTCCCTCACCATCATTGCGCATGTAGGGAACAAGTGATGAATAACTGAGGCTTGCTTCAAAGATATTTATCATTTCTGTATTCGCAAAAAAAGGCACCTCATCAAACTGTTTGTATTCTTCATCATCTGTGATATTATCAACCCCGATGATCCTTTGTTTTCTAGGGATAACAATGTGCTTCTTCTTGTGTTCGGGCTCGAGAACATAAAACACTTGTGCGACATGTTGTGGGAGTATCCATGGGTCGTCTTTGTGACCTTTGTTGTTTAGGGACACAAGGGTGAAGCCCATTCATCCACCTCTACACCTTGTGGGTGTTTGACCCATTGGCACTTAAATACAGGGATCTGTAAAGTTATTCCATAGTTGAGTTCTCAAATTTCATCAATGTATCCATAATATGTGTTCTTGTTCCCCTCATTGTCTTCGGCGTCTACTCTAACACCACTGTTTTGGTGCTGGCTCTTATCGTCCTTTGTCTTGGTATAAAATGTGAACCCATTGATATTATATGCCTGCCATGATGTAACTAACATTAAGGGACCATCGGCCAATAAGCGTATTATTTTTTATCTTTTGTTGTACCAATCGAGAGTTTTTGGTTCTTCAACCATGACGTAAAACATCTTTTGTGCTCTTTCATGATCCAATCCTCTGTGGAATGTTTATTTTTTTCACGAAGCTGTTGCAAGTGTTGTTGGATGTATGACGCTGCAATATGTAACTGATGAAGGATGCTATAATGTGCATCTCGGACTCTTACAAAACTCTGATCGTTGAATGTTTTCCTTCCATTTGTTCCTTTTCTTAGGAGCCTCCCCTCATGTCGTGACTCCGGCACATCTATTGGTTTTTCATCTTTCATGTAATCGTTGTAGCACTCAAGAACCTCCTCAGTTGAGTAACCCTCTATCATGGAACCCTCAGGGTGAGCACGATTGCGTACGTAGCCCTTCATAATAGACATATAACGCTCATACGGATACATGTGATGCAGATAAAAAGAGCCGATGACAAAAATTTGATCTGCTATATGAATCATATAATGCTTCATCATATCAAAGAAAGATAGTTGGAAGCACATCTCGAGTTGGCACATAGTCTCCCTCATCTGTGTACGTGTCTTCTTCAACCCAGCAATGTCGATTATCTTATTGGATATAGCATTGAAGAAGTGGCACATTCGTATGATGGTCATCTTTATGTATGGTTGTTTATGTATGGTTGTTTGACAACCCTTATTGCAATAGCGAGAAAAAGGATGAGCATGGTATGACAGTCATGAGTGTTGTACCCAGTCATCTTCAGCTCAAACATTGAAATGAGATTCTTAACATTCGATGAAAAACCTGTGGGGACTCTAACACCACGTAGACACTTGCATATTGATTTTTTCTCCTCAAATGTGAGGGTAAAGCTAGCCGGTGAAAGGTAATACTTTCCATTTGGTCTTATCTGAGGATGAAGTTCTGGCTTATTCCCATTTTTTCTAGGTCCCTATGTGCTCTAAGTCCATCCATTGTCTTGCTTGAGATATCCAATAAGGTACCAATCGTGCTTTCAAAAACACCCTTTGCAACATGCATAGTATCTATGGCATGGCCAATCTCCAACTCTTTCCTGTATGATAAATATCGATTGTTTTTTAAATAGTACATCACCTGGAGGTTTATCATTTTTCTTTTTTTTTCCCTTTCACTGCCTTACCGAAGACAGTATGGATATTTCTGACTAATTCAAACACAAATTTACCATCACAATTGGTCGGTGCCAAATCTTTCTCCTGTGTACCATCAAATTGATCCTTCATTGCACGATACTTGTGCTTTTTTGGTAAGAATCGTCGGTGCCGCATGTACACCAACTTACATGAGAAAGGAAGGTACATTGATGATGTTTGGTCTAGACATACTACACATCCTGTCTTCCCTTTAACCTGTCCAGTTAGTGTCAAGCATGCGAGATTGTCATTGATGGTAACAAAAATCATGGCATACAGTGTGAAGCTCTCTTGTTTGTAAGCATCCCAAGCACGGATCCCATCTTCCCATAACTTTTTCATATCCTCCATTAAAGGTTAAAAAAAGACATCTATATCATTGCCAGCTTGTTTAGGACCAGAAATAAGGATAGCTAACATAAGATACTTTCTCTTGTGACACAGCCATGAAGGTATGTTGTATAGGCTTAGAATCACTAGCCAAGTACTATGTGAGTTTGTCATCTCACTAAAGGGATTCATTCCATCAGTATTTAAGTCTAGCCTTAAGTTTCTTGGATCTCTAGCAAATTTAGGATGGTTAACGTCAAAGGTTTTCCATTGTCGAGCATCGGTCGGGTGCCGAAGCTTTCCATCCTTTTTACGCCCATCAGAGGCCGCATGTCAGATCATGAGTTCAGCATCTCTAGAGTTGGAGAATAGTCGCTTCAATCGATCTATTACTGGCAGGTATCACATCACAAGTGCTGGAACTTTTCTATTGTTGCTTTTCTTCATCTTTCTCCCTTTCTTTCCTTTTTGCTGATCCACAGAACCTGAATCGTCACTTTGATCATTCTTTTTGTACCGACTGGCATTGCACACTTGACATCTCACGTCGTTTGCGTACTCTTTGCGGTACCATATGTAGTGGTTCGGATAAGCGTGTATATTTTTGTATGCCGAGTGTCAATGGTGACTATAATTTATTTGCAAGGTACGTGGTAGTTGGCAAATTGTTCGGTTTCGGTAATAATTTGGCTAAGAGCTCTAGCAATTCATTGAAGCTGGTGTCGGACCACCCATACTTGGCCTTTAGTGTGAGAAGATCAAGCATCGTTCGCAATATCGTGCATTCCTTATCACACCCATTTGATTCAGCATATAGAAGGTCTTTCGAAGCCTTCTTCAAAATCTGTAAGTTATTTAAACCTCTCGTTTTGTTCTCCAATATTTTCTCGCGCCCAATGTAGCACAGCGGTTCCTCGACATCGAATCCTTCAATATCGTGACTTTCATGAAACACATCACAATCATCATTGTTTCTTTCATTCCTCTGTTCTGTGTTGTTTCCTTCTGGCCATAGCTCTTCGATGTTGCCTTCACCTCTTACCCTCTCTTTGTTGTATCCAATCCCAACTTTTTATTCTCCAGTGCTTGGTGTATTGGCTTGTGTCTCTCCATGTTTAGTCCATATTGAGTAGTTCTCAATGAAACCATTTTCCAACAAGTGCTCACGGATTGTTTCGGGCGTGTCAAACATTACAACATTCTTGCACTTCTTACATAGATACTATAATCTATTTGTTTTCATATGTATATTTCTGGTCTTAGCGGCTTCGACAAATGAAGTGACATTTTTTAAATATAGAAATAGATTTTCGCCAGCGTCATTGTACATCAAAGATCTGTCCTCCATCTTCACAAATCACTAATATAAAAAGAAATAAAGAGAGAAAACATTATAATATGGAGGATATAAAATTAACTAGATATACAATTAATTTTTCACTCTCTCCCCTACCCCCACCCATACCATAATGTAGGTCTTATTATATATGTAAAATAGAGATCTAGCCAATTAACTATGTACTAATACTCTTAGAGATCAACAAAATTAGTTGGGATCTACAAAACTCACCCTAAATCTACGCCTGTACACGCTAGGTTTACTTCAAACTCCTCTCACGATATCCTGCCCTAAACCTACATGAAAACCACATCATAAGACAATAAAACCTCCAAACATGACATGAATTTACCTCCAGAAGCAATATCCTTTGATTAAAAATGGAATGAAAACCGTCCCCTTGTATTCCAAATTTTCTGGCCACCGTACGGACACACTTTCCGAAACAGAATCGAACAGAGTGTCCTGACAGGAGGAAGGGGACGAGTATTTATATACGAAATACCAGTGTCGGACATATTGAGATCACCATAAATGACACAATACAGGCGATAGCAGTGTCGTCTGAACTACGACACCAAAAACCGACCTTGCTAAGACACACTAGTTTCGTTTTTTTTTACGTCAGCCCGATCGACACTGATATGTTCATTATTAGTGTCAATTTTTGTTAGATCACGTTTGTCCGACACTATAGTATTTCTTTCTAGTGTTCAATGTGGATGAAGTAAGCAATGACTGACACTGGTGTCGTGTTCTGTATTATCGTTTGCTCGTGACGTCTACTGGTATCGACACTATTGTATAATGTGAGAAATTGATGTCATTTTGTAGGATGATGTCACTTGCGTCCGACACTGTTGGTGTCACAATAGTGTCGGGTCGTAACGTTGGGGGGCTATTGAGACTTGTTAGTGTCGACTGTTATGTTCGGCCAACATTGTTATAATTTTTTTGAGTGACACCGTAGCCTCGTTTTGTAGTAGTGTTAGTCTGTTTAAGATTCACATATTTGTTTGTAAGCAGAATTGACACAGAAGAACCACCACTGTGTGAAGGAAATCCCAATAACCAAAGTGACTTCTAGATCCAATATATTCTAGCTATTGTAAGATCTGGTCCTGATTTACTGGATTTTCTATTCACCAACAAACTTTCTTGGAATACTAATTAGTGTAAACGCAAGTAGATGCCACCATGTATATATGAAAATTACTGGTTTATCAGTGTAAATATGTACAGACCTCAAGAAAGGATTAGTTGACTGAGTCATAACACCTTTTTTTTCCCATGTACAAGTTGTTATATTCTAGCGCGTAGGTCCAATCATTCTACTGTGTGCTATATTTTTTGCACTAAGAAAGACGAACCCTCCAATAATGCATAGGAACATGGAATATACCTTTGGGAAGATACCATGCGCGCGCCTACATTACAATAACACAGTACATTAAAAAAGTATGGTATTTCATGTGACAGCAATTAATTGTAATGTTCGCGTGAGAGAGACATGCACATTTTGTTATGCGTGTCTCATCTGGCAGTGCGGAATGGTGTGACATAGTATAAGAACAATGGGTAAGCGGTTGTTACATCCTATAGTTCCTTGAGGGCCGAACTTAGAAGCAACCAAGAGATAATTCCAACAGCATATAAACCGCAAGAACCACACTGCTTCTTGCTACTTATTGTTCAGCTTCTTGGCATTCTCCTGGTCATTCTACAATTCCTGTGTAACGAGTAACAAGTTGTCGTTATAACACGGCATAGATCAACACTCGTTCCCTTTACCTTCAATTACAGGGCACAGATGTGCGGGAAGATGGAGCCCATCCACATGGAGCACAAGGTTAGTGTCCTAAATAATTTCTTGGTTCTAGGTGGAATACATGATAATCTTGTGCTAAAAGTTGTAGTTGGACAAGGTCAGTGTCCTAACTATTTTTGGAATTGGTTGTTCTTGTTCATTTAACATCCAATTCAGGGTTTCCTCGGTGGAGAATTTAAAGATGGAATTTGCGCTGCAATTCCGAAACCACCTTCTTCTAGCACCTCGAGACCAAACAGCATGGTTGTCAAGGTAACTACCGAGAACGTAAAATTTTCAGCTGCATAACTAATCGCATATAGCATAGATACCATGCATCTTAATTAGGAACACAAGCAATTCACAGAGAAATTAATCACCAGTCGATTCCATGCGTCTCTGCAGAAGGTGTGCCCTCGAGAGTTCATCCCGCCGCACATCGTCGCCGAGGCGATCTCGACGCTGCACGGCCTGGACCTGCGGTGGTCGGGGCCGATCACGCCGAGCGAGCGGCAGTACGTGGAGCAGTACGTTCTGGCCATGTACCCGCAGTACTCGCACGGCCTCATCGAGGACGGCAGTTGCGACAATGACGACCTATACTCCACCTACTACAGCAGCAGCAGCACGACGACGTCACCGGAGGCCGGCGGCGAGCGGCGAATCAGGTCGTCGCCGGCGGGGTCGCCGTCGTCGTCGGCGAGGCCCGAGATTGTCGACATGGTCCGGCTGGAGCCGTCGCGTCTGCTGGACATCCTGACCAAGAAGTCGTCGTTCCCGGGGAGTTTCATCTCGATACCGGAGATCCAGGCCCGGAACCGGGTGCTCCGCCACTGCGGCCTCACCGACGACGAGTACCTCGTGCTCTTCGCGCCCACGCCTCGTGACGCCATGATGCTGGTAGGCCGCCTAGCTGGTTAATTATTGTTCCATTGTACATTGATAATAGTTAGTGCGTACTGATACTACACAATTTCTTGACTAAGATTTTGGTGGACATGCATATTTTTATGAACAGTAGTTGCTTGCGAAAGAGACATCATTTTGTATATAATGCTAAACAAGTACTCGTAAGAGACATCCCTGGATATGTACGCATGAAAACAAACACTAAAAACACCAACTTGTAGTTAAAAACACTAGCACACATCCGTTTCTTCTTGGGCATGCCTGCTTTGCACTTATGGTTACGTATTACAATAACAAAATAAGCAACAAAACTTCGCAGAGAACTCACAAGTTGGGACAGAGTGATGACAGAAGTTCCGAGTGTGACATAATTATTTTAATTTTCCTACCATAATCACTGCACCCATAATCCAATATTGCAACCTATTGGGCTGGGCTTGCACATCAAAACTGGTGTTAAATTCACATGCAAAAGAAAACTAGTCAGCACATCAGAGCCAAAAAATTTCTCACCCCTACGCGGTAGTAGTTGCTAACAAGATGAGATGATTCGTGCAGGTTGGGGAGAGCTATCCATTCTTCCGGAGCAGCTACTACATGTCGATCCTGGAGGAGGACAACGACTGCATCCGCGCGTTCGCGGCATACAAGGAGGCGAAGGTCATCGTGGCGCCGGAGTCGTGGCTTGACCTCCGCATCAAGGGCTCCCAGCTCAGCCAGTACTTCCGACGCAAGTCCAAGCACTCGCCCAAGGGCCTCTTCGCCTACCCCGCCGTCTCGCCCTCCTCCTCCTCCTGCCAGGCTCCTGCGGCGCCGGCGCGGTATTCGCTGCACTGGGTCTCCGAGGCGCACCGCAACGCGTGGCACGTGCTCCTCGACGCCACCGCGCTCGCCGTCGGTGGGGACCGGCTCCCGCTCTCGCTGCACCGCCCGGACTTCGTGCTGTGCACGCTCGGCGACACCACGCACGCTCAGCAGCAGCAGCCGGCGGCTAGAGTGACATGCTTGCTCGTCAGGAGGAGGTCCTTCGACACGCCCCTTCCCCAACAGCCGGAGAAGCAGCAGTAGGAGCAGCCTGTTGCGCGCCGCGTTCATGCATGTATCGTTCTATGTGGTGTTCCATTTCGTGTCTTTGAGCTCTTGGCAGTGAGCGGGATGTGTACATTTAGACGAAGCTGAATTTGTTGCCTGCTTCGAGATCCGTGCGGTTCCTTCTGCCCTTCATTTAAAAAATTATTATATATAAATGGTGCTTAATTTAAATGCTCTACCGTGCGTGGGCTGAGTTCGTCGGAGCAGATACCTTGAAATTCTGTTATTGTTGAGATAAGAATTATAGTTTAGAAATAAACTAAAGTTGTTGAGGTAATGACTACAACATAAGAATATGTCGAGTACCTCGGCCTGAATCTATTATATACATTTAGCCATCAAAAGGAGTCTCTACATTCCCTTTTTTTTTATTAGAATCAAAGTAACAGTTTCATTAGACAATGAAATTACAATCATTCTGCAGATGCTGCAACAAGATTCCAGGCGGGTTGGGCCAAAAGAAATCTGTCCTATGAAGGTACTAATGAAATGAACAACAAACAAACAGAAGATAAAACTTCAACATCTGCTAACACTACAAGAAAAATATTTTTTAGTCACAAGATATTTGGTCACTATATGTGTAATATTAGTCATTATAACTATTTTGTCATTAAAAACTTTGATCGCATTTTGTTCACTAAAATCTTGTTACTATATGTATATAGTAACCAACAATTTGATATGTTAGTCACTAAAACTAAATAGCAACTAGAGAACCCTTGGTAACTAAATGAATTTATCAACCATTGAACATATACCTTGGTCACTAAAAATATATATATACAATAAAAACTAAATCTTGGTTACTATTTATCAATTTGTAGTAGCCAAATTAATTACTTGGTCACTAAAACTTGGTTACTAAAAATTTATTTCTTGTAGTGTAAGATGGTAGCAACTTCCATTTAGCAGAAACTCCATCTGGTCCAAAGATCCACTAGTACATGTGAAGCAGTTTCAATTTTTACCTGGATTGCTTCAAACTGCTCTGCTAATTAGCCCAACTCTAATTGCTTCTGCCTCCGCAGCTTCCGCAGTCAGAAATAATGTGAGGCTTCCAACGAGCAATTCCCATGATGAAATTCCCCTCTGAATCACCAAGAATTGTCGCAATCGCACATTGTGTTCATTCTCAGAAAAATATGCATCAATATTAATTTTGTAAACACCCAATGGTGGTGGCTTCCACTGAAACTCCTTTCTATTATCGGATGACAATACTTGTCTAACAATTGGATTCCTTCCTTTCCCATGTCTTAGATGACCAGTTGTGTCCAGAGCCCAAGCAATAGCTTTCCTAGCAGGGATGGTTTCATTCCCATGGCTTTGATTATTCCGAGAGCATGCACAACGATCACATGCCACAGATGATAATCGCTGCTTCCTCCTTTCTACGGATAGAGCTATCCAGCAGGTCACGAGCCCAAGAACTAGGGTGTAAAGATGGCAGCTTCAAATCTGACATTAACTTCAATTGTTTCCAGAATAGTTTAGCAAAGGTGCAGTCAATCATTATATGGTAAAAAGTTTCTTCATCGGCTCCACATGCTTCACGGTGAATCTGATATATGCTGCAGATGTAGACTACACAGTTTTGCACAGCAAGATAGATTATTATTTATTACTCTCCACCAAAACTCGTGCGTAATGTCAATTTCCATAGGCTTGTCCACATTTGGTTATTGTAAACAGCTGAATTAATTAGTGGGACAAGAATCCTTATTGTCCCCATTTTGAACCATGATGGTACTTCTTCGGATTTAGCAGCTCTGAACAGTAATCTTATACCATCAGACATGGAGGCTGTATCATTGATTCCACTAGGTAACTTTCGGAAGATTGTTGGGCATGGGCTACTGGAACACATGAGGCCTCTATTCAGTCATCAGCTCATAAACTACTGGCTGCTAAAACTAACCTTTCATGTCTTACAAACTCACATGTTGTGCTTGTGACCTTTCTTTCCTAGTTGCAGCAGCTTTGCTTACGGTTATTTTTGAACTGTCATGCTTCCATTGAGATATGATTTCTGATGCATGCCAGCGAAAATTTGATGATACATCTAAACTATCCATGTTAATGTCAACAACATGTTTTAGTTTAGAGAACATTTCTGTTTTGATGATACATCTAAATATTCTTATTCTAGTAAGCCAATATTCTTTAGTTCAATAAAATGTTAGCTCAACATTTTTTCTAAAAAAATGTTGGCTATGAAAAAATGTTGGCTATAGGCCACATAGTTTTTGTTTATCACCGAACGCTTTTTTTTAGCAAGTCATCATCCTTTTATTAAATATTTTAAAAATTAGTCAACTTCTTTTCATTTATAAAATATTCTTATTATTTTGCTTACAAAATGATAGCTCAACATTTTAAAAAGTTGTTTCTAGGAAAACATCATTTTTTTCGTTTACCAAACACTTTTAGCAAGTCAACATCTCATTTTGTTGATCAAATACTTTTAAATTAGTGAATTTCATTTTTTTGACTGAATATTCCTATTTAGCAAGGCAATATTCTTTTGTCCACAAAAAATGTTTGCTCAAAATTTTGAAAAAATAGTGGCTCTTTGTCAACATCATTTTTTTATATTTTTTAAGCAAGTGAAATCTCTTGTTTTTGATCAAATTTTGTTATTTGTCACCATTTTTTGTTTACTAAATAGTCATATTTATCAAGCAAAAAATATTTTAGTCACAAAAATGTTAATTCAATATGTTGAACAAACGTTACTGAGAAAAGAAGTATAAAAGATTGACTTGACTTTTTTCTTCATTTCAAGTAGCTAGAAATGTTAGCTAACTTCTTTATTGAATATATTTGTGTATTTTCCATTAATGTGTATGTATGGATTAGAACTATTTATGTCATCATTCATTTCTAAAAGATATAATCAAATTAATCCAACGTGCACAAGAGAAACTTGCTTGGCTAGTTGATTTTTTGTTCGTGTTACTGAAAGAACATTATCAGCATATTTAAAGAGGAAGCTCCCTCCTCTTTCTTTCTCAGTTTTTAATGGGTAAAAATAAGCCATTCGGCGCCTGACTAGTATGTGAGGCCGATGTGAAATCCTGAAGTCATATACATGCAGAAAGGAAGAAAGCCCACACAAAAGAAGTAGCCTAACTCCGAAGAAACAAAGAGGCCCACGGCAGAAGTAGGCCCATGTAGAAGGAATCCTAGGATAACGCATCAGAAGACAGAGAGAGGCCAACATCTACGCATGAATGAGGTTACTTCTAAGGATACCTTTTGATAGGACTCCAAACTGCTTCCGACTGGGACTTCAGGGTGTGAGCTGCTCCTTCTCCAAATTTAGAGTTAAAACAACTTCTCTATTGATGCTCTGTTTGTTTCTGCATATAACCGATTTATCAGTCAAAATAAAAAATAATCCAACTAAATGTCCCGCTTATTCTCACTTCTACTACTACTTTAGAGATTTGAGCTACGAGTCTACGAGAAACGAAAAGTGAGAAAATCTTTGCTTTGCATATAATCTAAGCATAAATGAGAAAATTGTAACCAATTTAATAGGGCTGAGTCTTTTGGTTGGGCTTCACTTGATGCCGTTGTCTGAGCCGGTTTGGGAGCCCTATATATAAAGTAGGCTAAGTAGTGTGTCAGAATTACGTACCTCGGGTACCTACAGATTCAGAACAAATATGAAGATTCGGCCGTGATTCGCGGCCCATGGCCCAATCTACCGCCCGCGAATGACTTCACCGCACCAAGCTACGAAGAGATGTCCCGATCCCTGAGGTCAGGGTCGCCCGAAGACGTCAGCCCGACCATCGAAGGGTCAGGGCCAGACAACAACAAAATCCGACCGACCCCAGATGTCGGGCACCGCCTCAACGCTCAACTTCTAGCAAGCGCAGAAATTCCTGAGAACGTACAGCAGAAGATAAAGCAATCCTGCCTGAGGTAAAGCAATCTGGCGAACAGTAAAGTTAACGGCAAAATGATCTTTGTCCCCTACGACTGGACAGAGGACGATCGAAGCACACCGACAGGCCGCTCTGGCGCCAGCGGGTGCCAGAAGACCAACTTCGAAGAAGACCGCGGCCTCACCCATTAGGGGGCGTCCGATTTCGTAGATGCCAAGTTTTGTAACCCCGGTTTGACCTCTATATAAAGAGGTACCGGGAGCCTTAGACGAGAAGATTCAACAAGTTACGATACACACACACCACTCACGCGTGCTAGGATTCTTGCTCGAGTAAGAGCCCTTCCGCCATCGTACTCCTGTTTCGAGTTCATAAGATATACTCTCTTTCTAGGCGTAAGGTATTATACCTCCGTGGTGGCCCGAACCAGGCTAAACCTTGAGTCGATACGAAAAGCGCATCAAATCCCTCTTCGATTATATAAATTTTATCGTGCCGTGGTCAGAACACCGATATAGGTTTCATTGGGAATCTGTTTTTGTTTTTGTATGTGCGCTTCAACTTCAATAAAATGAAACAGAAAGAATCTGTTTTACAAAGAAGCCGGCACATGAGGCGCTTAGGGTTTGTTTGGTATAAATTTTTAAAGTGCTTCTCCTCCGAATTTTATAAGAAGTCCACCAAACAGATTTAGAACGAGTGCTTCTATATTCTCTCATCAAAAAGCACTTTTCTAATTTGTATTAAAAGTCAAAAGCACTAAAAATAATACGTCTCATAGTTTCTCCACTCATTTATACATCAGCGTCACAATAAAAATCGTTTTACTAAACAGTTTGAAAAACGCTTCTTATAGAGTCTAATTTTCTAAAAAATCATTCTTTTTGGAGAAACTACTTTTCAAAAAACTGTTTTTGAAAAATCTATACAAACGGAACCTTAGCGTCCCACTGCAGCCATGTTTACCTAGTGAACCGAGGCACCAGCTGGAGGCCACACATGACACACACAACCTGCGCCCGTGCCCACCTGCCCGGCAGCTAGCAATGCCCGGCAGAACTGACGCTCCAGTCATGTTCCGACGAGTGTCCCTGTTCTTGAGCAGGATCGTGGCTAGCAATGCCCGGCAGAACGGAGCATTGTATTTTGTAAAAGCAGAAACCAAGAATATACTGGAGTATCAATCTTGGTGGCCCGTGGCCGGCACATATAGCGGAGATCGATGTCAGATCTGGTACAATGTGCTTTTACAAATTAAGGTGTCAACGAGACGCAGAGCGAATCAAGGCCTCAGTTAACGACAGTCCTAGATGCCACCTTAATTTAGCAACAACTACTGCTAGGCACGTCTGTGCCATGTGCTCTACTCTTTCCAAATGCCGACATCGTGCACGGAACTTTCCATGGGAAATGTTATGAAACTCGATCGGTAGCAGACGAGAATATACTGGACCAACGTCTGATCACGTATTTTTTTTCGTGCCAAAAAAACGTCTGATATTTATTCGTAGTAACTAAAACAGTACAGTACGTCTGTTCAATGATTGTTACGGAGATATCCAGTCTCGACCATGTTCGGCCGATAACAGATCTTCAGCAAACACAAGGTTAATACTGTTGAATAATTTTTTTCTGAAATTTTGATTGTGCAGTTCGCAAAGTTTGGTTTGAAAATGAATATTTGGAAAGTTAGGTTTTAGTAAAATTCTGCAATATTCTATATATTAATACAGTAAGTATTTTGCTGCAAACGACCTCAGCGCCGCAACTCACCGGTACTTCAGAGTGTCGGTGATTTTTAAATTTAACTTTGATCATTTATTTTATTTAAAAAATTTTAACAAATTTTATATATTTTGATACAATTTAATTTATCATTAGAATTATTTAAATCACATCTTAAAATTTTACACATTAAAATAAAATTTCTAAATAAAACGAATAATCAAAATTAAATTTAAAAATTAACAACGATATCAATTAAAAAACAGAGAGAAACATGCAAACAATCTATCTATCTCGAGGAGCACGATTGCGACCCCAGTTGCTCACGGTCCTACTAGAAGACACCTTTGCCTAGGTACAATACATACGGCCGCTTTCGGCAGCCTGGGCTGCACCGGCTGCAACCTCAATGCTGCTGATACGGATTATGACCTACAGTAAACAGCGCAGCTGTCAAACCGCATTCCGAGCACACCCTGCATCCGGCAGATCTCACCTTCCTGCCTTCTGCCTACCTTGCTATTCGCTCCCTCCCATCCCAAGTCTATTTTTATAATTGATACTCTATCTATTTATAAGTTATTTTAAAATTAAATATAGAAATTAAAAAGAGTGAAAAAGTGAGATACGCTGAAAACGAGAAAAAAAGAGATATAAAAATTATTGTTAAAAGTCACAATCTACTAATCTTAAAAATAAGATTTAAATGAGACAGAGAGAGTAATCAGTTGGACAACTTGTAACATTCTTTTAGAAGCCTTATAGAACATTCGGTGCGAAATAAAGAAACAAAGAAAACGTACACTCTCCTACGCCTATTTCGATCGGCTAAGGGAAACCAGCAGTTCTGATATATCCTCAATCACGGAGTGCTATACTATACAGAATCACATTCTGCTGCAAAATTTGTATACTATGGAGGTAGCATAATAATGACATGAATTTCTTAAAACAGAAATGTTACAGTGTAGAGGTACTCGAGGTACTTTCACCTCTTCGATTAATTTCAGCCCTTAATTTTTAAAAATCAGTTTCGAGTCCACTATTTTTAGTATCGAACGCATTATTTTAGTACTAGATCTGCTGTTTTGATACTTTTGACTATCTACTTCTCTATTTTTAACCGTTAGATCCGATCAAACAGACGGCTGTACTTAGTTCTAAGTATTATATCATCTCTCTTCTTAAAACCATCATTGAACATCATGAACGCATGGCCTCGGTTGTCCTCCTCAACTTCTGAAACGAAACTTTCAAGCACAATAGCAAGACATTTTTAAACTGGTTGATGGTGCCAGCTCGCATTGTTGTTGGCGTGGTTAAAGCCTGTGTGCTGTACTACGTGGCAAGATGGAGATTTGGGATACAGTATTATATCGAGAAATGTTGTACTCCATCAGATTCAGATGACAGAAACACAATCACGGCCTCAGTTGTTACAAGTCCTAGAAGACACCTTTGCCAGCTGCGCCTTTCCTACCCCTCTACTCTTTTCAAACTGGCCAGGTTGCCAGCAGTGAGTTGTTTAATATTAAACATACAATTTTGGGTAAGAAATATTATCAAACTGGCTAAGACTGCCACATTCTCAAATGTTAAATATTAGTCCAATACATATGTCTCAGTGCATCTCTATATATGTCACCGTTTTCTCATGAAAAAAAAAGTCACGCCACATCGCTCAAGGATTTTCAACCGCAGATAGTTCATATAAGAGATACCGGGCGTTTGATGTGCACTGTGATGCATGTCTTAATCTAGGCCCTTCACACGAAAGATCAATTTCTCCACCTCCATCTGTAATCTTACATCTAAATCATTAACGAAATATAATTTCGCTCCCGGTCATCCCACCATGATACAACTTGCATCTAGACCCTTCACCAACCGAAATGTTTTTTTCCATTCTTTCCACCAGTAAGGGCCCTTTAGCAGAGTTTTTTTTAGAGTGATTTTTTATGAAAAATGATTCCGTGGCAGAAAGATTCTATGGGTAAAAGTGATATCTTTATTTCTTTAGGATAAAAATTTATAATTTAATCAAAGAATCACTTCATAAAATCAAAATAAATTTCTCAACAAATCAGCTCTGTGTCTCTTCCAAAAGGGCCTATGTTTTAACCTCTATTATCAAATTCAGTCTATTTGAACCATTAATTATGATCATATCCATTTAAAAAATATTCGCTCAATTTTAAAAACATAACTGAAAACAATAATTTTAAAACGGGGAGTATTAAATTCAACATACCACCAAAACACAAAAGACGTGATAAACCAATCAGATTGGGACAGACCTCCCATGGGTAATTGGACCAAATAGTTCTTAATGTTCCATTTGTCAACAATGACTTGCTGTTCATACAGTTGTCACGGCCGGATTCATACAGTCGTTAAAAAAGATAATTTGATTTATTAATAGAGTTATTTGAATCACAACTTAAAATTTTACACATTCAAACTAATTTTTTAATAAGACGAATGGTCAAAGTTAATTGTAAAAGTCAACAACGACATCAATTTAAAAACGTCTTTTAACCCATGGTAGCTAATGACGAGTCTAATGTTCAAATATGATAATATCACAACACAAAAAGACGTGATGAACCAATCAGCTTGGAACACACCACCCATCGGTACTTGGACTAGCAGTTCCAAAGGTTCCACTTTGTCAACAATAACTTGCACTGCAATTGTCACTGCCGAAATTCCTACACTTGTCAAAAAAAAAAAAAAGCTAATCACCCACCTAACCAAAATCAAATTACACTGCCCAACAGTAACTTTTCTGGCCGCGTCCCCTACAAAACCCAAAAGGAAGACGAAGGCGCTAAATAAAGCCGCCAACCAATCCTCGCCGCCCAGCGCGCGCTCCTCCGTTTCTCCGACGTACGTACATACCGGACACCCGGGCCCCGCTGCTCCGGCAACCTCCGCCGCGAGCGCATAGATAATGAAGGCCCCAGGCCCGCGGGCCCTCGCGTTCGGCGGGTGCGCGCTGCTCTTCGCGGCGTTCTTCCTGGTGGACACGCTCGTCACGACGCCGCTGCCGCCGTTCCTGCTCCCGCCGCTCTCGCTGCCGTGCCTGCCCGCGTC
>BCLF01000054.1:764497-820767 GCA_001602275.1 Zoysia japonica | reverse complement strand
CCCCCCCCCCCCCCCCCCCCCCCCTCCCATTATGCGCCAACGAGACAGTCGGGGCACGGATGGGAAGGGTGGCCTCAAGCAGCATCATGTCCGGTAGAGAATCATGGAGAATCTGCATGTCAAAGAGTTGTACCTCATCTGTGGAAGACGCCAAATTGTGAGTGTCAGATTGTAATGGCCTGTTGTCTGTGCGCTGCAGGAGGACAGGAGCAGTCGGGTAAGGGGCGCGTGCTCCATGAAAACGGGACATGCAGTGGCGACGGTCACGCTGACCGTTCCATCCCAAGTTGGTCTATCGACGCCGAAGCATGCCATGGAACTGGGGCTAGCCGAGTTCACGGGCACTTCCACTAGACAGCGGCAAGCGGTCACGATCCTGAGGGCCGAAACGCTCAGGGGATGGTGGGCGTGTCACAACGAAACGACGGCTGTTATCGTGCATACCGAGCTGCCATTGGTAACTGTGGCACCGCGGCCATTCCGCCGTCTCGGAGATGGGGTCAAAATGGAGTACCTCATAGCTGAGAACATGAAACGAGGCAGCACGGGGACGACAACGGTCGCTGACAAGTTCGCCATCTTGAAGCTCCTCAACACGCATGCCAAATCAGCTTCGATGCGATAGTCACGGTCAATTTCTTCCATCAAAGTGTAGGGGCCGAAGAGTGGTTCACGGTGGCTGCCTGCCTCATGTGCAGCGGGAGGCCCTCGTTGCACACCTGAGCCCGGTAGAGGAGCTTCATTTCCTCCACGTAAGCTAGCGTTGTCCATGGCAACATTTGCAGCTGAGCATTGCCGAGGTCGATGCCTCCCTCCCAAGAGAGGGCGAGGTCGTGGCAGCGTGGATTAGGGAAGGAGACGAGGAAGCCGCCTGGTGGGTAGAAGGAAACTTCAGCATCTTCCAAGGGGATGCGGAGGCTCTCCGCGAAAGCTTCCTATACACGGGAGCTCGTGAGGCGAAACCATGGAGTCTAACTCACAGCAATGGCAAACGACAAACCAGGAGTGGAAATCCCGGCCTGCCTCGATAATAGCTGCTGTGTAGGGGACATGTGGTGGGAGGGGTGGCCTGGGCAGTTCAGGACGGAAAAGAAGTGGCGTCTTGGCGGCATTGTGGGGAGGCTGGGGAACTTTGAACTAGTGAGCTGTGGGGGACTGCTAGAGGCGTGGGCTTGCGAGAGCGTGGTGTAGAATGGCAATGGCGAGCGCTGTGGCCTGAGTTGAAGCAAAGGATGCACTTGAGGGGAGCCACAGCCCTGATTTTGAAGAAGTCGGCGAGGGGCGCCGTGGTCTTGAGGCCGTTCCCCGCTCTTCCGGTGCCAGTCCATTGGGGGCACCCGTGAGCTGAGCGTGCCCCAGCTAGGTGTGATGCAGGCGGAGCAGGGAGCTTTTTTCTCCAAAACTTCCAGCGAACTTCTTGCCATCCACCAGCTACGGCGGCAGAGGAACTGTCTCCAGCGGCCACAGTCGTTTGCCCCGAAGTTTTCATGGGAATAGGAGCTGAGCGGCCGGCGCAGGTGTGATGCAAGGGTCGAGGGACTGATTTGGGGTGGTCGAGGTTGCGGCCTGGTGGCGAGATAGCTGATTGAGAGGCGCCGTCCCCTACGACCCGTGGAGCGCCGAGGGCAACACTATCTTCCCGGACCCATGACTGCAGCTTCAGGCATTGTCGGGATCACGTATCCCGAGTACCTGACAGATCGTGTTCGAACGCATGAGGCCCCGAGTCAGGGGTCGGACGACCACGGGATCCGACCCCCCCAGCGACGATCTACGGCGGTCACGCCTTAGCCGCACCAGCACGCGGAGACTTCGGCCTCCGAAGGCCGACCCCCGGGGAGCGATCCTGCGGGGTAGATACCGCGTTATGGTATATTTACTCTGCTGGCCAACTGTCATCCACTTTGACGAGACGGAACGAGATTCACCACGGCGACACTCTAGCAGAAGGCTGCAACGGCTGCTGGACAAGACACGACAGCACTGTAGCGGGAACAGTGGCGCCGGACGAGCGTCACAGTACCCGCCGCTGCGCACGATGCGACGGGTCACGACCACGCCAGGACGAAGCGAAATGATGACGACAACGACGGAAGGGCCCACCTGTCGGCGAGACGGCAGGATCGCGTAGGACCCACCACTTATAACCTCAAGGCCCCCTCCTGTATAAAGGGAGGCCCGGGGAGCGACAACAAAAAAAACAACGGGCAATGAACCACATCACAACCACAAATAGTCCCGAATACACGAAAGACAAATCCACGAGCTCCATTAGGGCCCAGGGTCCTTGCATCCTTTCGAGCAAGCACCCCCGCTCGCCCACGTTCCAGATTCTCCTGCGAAGAGAGGATCCCGCCTTTGTAACACTATCATCGAGATAATCCGCTCCCTGGACGTAGGGTATTACACCGCTCGAGGTGGCCCGAACTAGGTAAAAATCCTCTTGAGTCTTCCTTAGACTAGGCCACATCGAATCCGAAGGCACACTTCCCCCGCGATCGTATATTTACTGTGCCGGTGGTCAGAACGCCGACAGTTGGCGCGCCAGGAAGGGGGCGCATTCTCTTTTGGTGTGCTCTCGCTTCGGTTTTTCGATGGCTTCCCACTTCGCTGTCGTGGGAGACAGTTCGGTCTCCCACCGCTTCGAGGACTCCACGGCCGCTGAGGAAGGCCGATCGTGGCAAGTCCCTACCTTCGCCTCTGGGCAGGCTTTTCGCTTCGGGAGCCTGAACTTCGTCGCAAACAAAGGTGGCAAGCTGCGCCTCCAGGCTCCGTGCAAGAGGCTTCCTACTTGGTGGCGCCGGAGCCATCTCATTCTGGGGCACGACCCGTCAAGGGAGTGCCTCACTCTGCACGCCCCGAAGGGCGCGGAACCAGCGACCCCTGGCAACACGCCACCGGGTGACAACCTGTCCCTGCGTCCCACGGTGGATGCCGTCGGCCAAGTCTGGCCGCCCCCGAGGCGCACCGGTAACCCCGAGCCTAGGGGCAAGGCTGCAGCCGGGCCCAGCGACGCGGCACGGGCCCGGGGAAGGTCCACCTACCAGCAGCTCGCAGCTGGAGGGCCGCCGACCTTCGACACCCCGCTCGAGAACCTCGCGGCGGCAGCGTGCATCCTCAACGAGACCGCTGCTCCCGAGGACCTAGCACTGAGAGAAGCGTACGACCGCGTACGCTTCTACCTCGACAACGCGCTTCAACAACCAGAAGCGTCCCTTCGGCCTCAGCAGTCGGAGACGAGAAGCGACCGCCGGTCTCAGGATCGGCGAAGCTCGGCGCACGACAGCCGAGTCGAGGAACGTAATCCTCGACACTACGTTGGGTCGATCCTCCCGCGACTCGGCCCCAACCACGACGCCCGCAGCACCATCGACGCCAGACGGCAGGCGAGGAGCGAGCTCCGCGTCGAGTCCCGACGGAGACGCTCCCACGACCGCTACTACCGACGCGGCTCCCTCGACTCCAGGAGCCCGAGTCCTGATGGGGTCGGACCCAGAGCGTTCGGATCGCTCATTCGGCACGCGAAATTCCCGCAGAGATTTCGCGCCCCGACCACCATCGGCCGTTACAACGGGGAGACGAACCCCGTCCACTGGCTCGAGGACTACCGCCTCGCCTGCAGGACCGGAGGGGCGGACGACCTGTTCGCCATCCAGTACTTGCCGCTCTACCTCACCGACTCGGCCCGAGGGTGGCTCGAACACCTCCCCGAGGGCTGCATCCAAGACTGGAGCGACCTGCGCCGAATCTTCGTCGGCAACTTCCAAGTGACTTACACGCGCCCAGGTAACTCCTGGGACCTCAAAAATTGTAAGCAGGAGCCCGGCGAATCGCTCCGGGACTACATCCAGCGCTTTTCGCGAAAGCGCAACGAGCTCCCCAACGTCAGCGACGCCGACGTCATCAACGCCTTCACCTACGGCACGACGTCCAAGGCGCTCGTCCACAAGTTGGGCCGGAGGAACCTTTGGACGGCCCGAGACCTCCTCGACATCGCCACAATCTTCACCACCAGAGAAGAGGCCGTGCAGGCCAACATCGAACGAGGTCGGACGAAGGACGAGAGGTCGGGAGCCGACCGTCGGGGGGACCGCCCCTCTGACCGGTCTGCCGACCGCCGCAACGAGCGGGGTGGCGGCAGCTCGAGCTGCAAGAAGGGCAAGGGTCGGCGCCGTGACGACGACTTCGTAACCGCCGCGGACCATCCCGCCCGACCCCCGACCAAGAAGCCGGCCAACCACGATGGCCACTTCGAAGAGATGTTTGACCGGCCTTGTCCCAACCACTCTGTGCCGGTCAAGCACACCCTCCGTAATTGCCACCTAGCAAGGAGGTTCTTCAGGAGCGGATTCCAGTCCGACTCCTCGACGGCCAAGCTCGACCCCTAGGCCAAGGGGGCCGAGGAAGACGATGGCGCAGCCTTCCCCGAGCCGGAGGACTATCTCATGATCTTTGGCAGCCCCGCAGCCTACTGCGAATCCCGTGGCCGCCAGAAGAGAACCTGACGCGAGGTCAACGCCGCCGACCCTGCGGTTCCCCGCTACCTCCAGTGGTCCGAGGCACCGATCACCTTCGATCGGACTGATCACCCGGACCACGTCCCGTAGCCCGGGCGCCTCCAGCTGGTGCTCGACCCCATCGTCGGCTTCGTGCGCCTATCGAAGGTGTTCATGGACGGAGGAAGCGCCCTCAACATCCTCTACGCCGACGCCTTCCGGGCGATGAAGCTGACGGAGGCCGACCTTCGCCCGACCCACGCTCCGTTTCACGGAGTCGTCCCCAAGGGCTACGCGACGCCCCTCAGACAGATCACGCTCCCAGTCACGTTCGGAGACCAGAGCAATTTTCGGACCGAGTCGCTCACCTTCGAGGCGGTGGACTTCACCGGCGCCTATCACGCCATCTTGGGCCGGCCATGCTACGCAAAGTTCATGGATATCCCCAACTATGTCTACTTGAAGCTGAAGATGCCCGGACCAAAGGGTGTCATCATGGTCTCGTCACGCTTCCAACACGCTCTGGCGTGTGAGCAGGAAAGCTTCGAGCTAGCCGCCGCGAAATCGGGCCCGGCTCAGCTGGACGAGATCCGCAAAGCAAAGGGGTCGGACCCAACGCTCCACTCCAAACCCGCGTCGTCGTCATCCTTCAAGCTCGCCGACGATTCCAAAGAGGTGGCTCTCGACCCCGCCAACCCCTCCCAGAAGGCTAGGGTCGGGACAGCGCTCTCTAGCGAATAGGAAAGCGCGCTCGTCGACTTCCTCACCCGAAATTGGGACGTCTTCGCCTGAGCACCGTCGGACATGCCCGGCATCCCGAGAGAAGTCGCCGAACACTCCCTCGACATCATCGCGGGCTCTCGGCCTGTCAAACAGCGACTCCGGCGTTTCGACGACGAGAAGTGCCGAGCCATTGGGGAAGAATTGACGAAGCTCCTTGATGCTAAGTTCATTCAAGAGGTCTACCACCCCGAGTGGTTAGCCAACCCTGTAATGGTGAAAAAGAAGACCGGGCAATGGAGGATGTGCGTTGACTACACGAGTCTCAACAGGGCCTGCCCGAAGGACTCCTTCCCTCTCCCGCGCATTGATCAAGTGGTGAACTTGACCGCTGGGTGCGAAACCCTAAGTTTCCTCGACGCATACTCTGGGTATCACCAGATTTCCATGCGCGAGTCTGACCGGCCGGCCACGCCCTTCATCACGCCCTTCGGATCCTTCTGCTACGTCACAATGCCATTCAGGCTCAAGAATGCCGGCGCCACGTATCAGCGCTACATGCAGAAATGCTTCCACGACCAGCTGGGTCGGAATTTGGAAGTCTACGTCGACGACATCGTCATCAAGACTCGGCGAACCTCCGACCTCGTCCAGGATCTGGAGGAGACGTTCGCGAACCTCCGGCGCTATCGAATCAAGCTGAACCCCGAAAAATGCGTTTTCGGGGTCCCCTCGGGCAAGCTGCTCGGCTTCGTCATCTCCGAGCGGGGGATCGAAGCGAACCCCTAGAAGATCTCCGCGATCCTCAACCTCGGGCCCATCAGCAGCGTCAAGAGCATCCAGAAGCTGACCGGATGCTTGGCGGCCCTCAGCCGCTTTATCTCAAGGCTTGGCGAAAAGGCGATGCCCTTCTACCGGCTGCTACGAAAAGCAGAGCGGTTCACCTGGACCACCGAGGCCCAGGAAGCCTTCGATCGGCTTAAGCTCCAGCTCTCGTCGCCACCCATCCTCACGTCCTCGACCCCAGGAGAGACCCTTCTCCTCTATATCGCGGCGACCTCGAAAGTCGTCAGCACTATCCTCGTTGTCGAGCGAAGCGAGGAGGGTCGGACTCTGTCTGTTCAGCGGCCTGTCTACTTCGTCAGCGAGGTGTTGGCCGACGCTAAGACTCGGTACACCCAGGTGGAGAAGCTGATCTACGCCGTCCTCATCACAAGCCGCAAGCTGCGGCACTACTTCACAAGCCACTCCGTCCGCGTCATCACCAGCTTCCCGCTCGGGGAGATCGTCGGTGGCAAAGACACGGTCGGGCGCATCGCCACATGGGCCATGGAACTCCTGGGGCTCGACATCGCTTTCGTCCCTCAGCAGGCCATCAAGTCCCAGGCCCTAGCCGACTTCATCGCCGAATGGACTGAGGCTCAGGAACCGCCGGCTCCCGACAGTGTCGAGTACTGGACGATGTACTTCGACGGCTCCTGCATGCTCAAAGGCGCGGGGGCTAGGGTCGTCCTGATCTCCCCGAAGGGAGACAGGTTTTGCTACATGTTGCAGTTGCAGTTTCGCGCCTCGAACAACGCGGCCGAGTACGAGGCGCTCCTCCACAGCCTGCGAATGGCCATTACCCTCGACGTTCAGCGTCTCTACGTCAAGGGTGACTCCGAGCTGATCGTCAGTCAAGTCATGAAGACTTCCAACTGCCGAGACCCGAAGATGGAAGCCTACTGTCAAGAGGTCCGCAAGCTCGAAGACAAGTTCGACGGGCTCGAACTTCATCACGTTCTACGTCGGGACAACGAAGCCACCTATGCCCTCGCTAAGATGGGCTCGGAGCGCGGGCCGGTCCCCGACGGCGTCTTCCTCGAAGTCCTCACCAAACCCTCTGTCAGGGTCGCGGAAGGGCCGCCCGTCGAGAGATCGAGCAGCGAGCCGACCCCAAGACCAGGGTCAGAGATCATGACGCTCGCCCCCGACTCATCCCACGATATCTTCGTCTACCTTCAGGACGGCACTCTCCCGACCGGCGCCGACGGAGCTAGGAAGGTCATGCGACAAGCCAAGGTCTACGTCATCTCGGATGACGAGCTCTATAAGCGAAGCACGAGTGGTATACTGCAACATTGCATCCCTCGGGAGCAGGGCATGCACCTGCTCGACGACATCCACTCAGGCATTTGTGGTCATCACGTCGGACCCAGAACGCTCGTCGGCAAAGCCTTTCGACAAGGCTTCTACTGGCCGATGGTCGTGGCCGACGCCCAAAAGCTCGTCCGAGCTTGCCAAAGCTGCCAGTTCTATGCCCGACAGACGCACCTGCCGGCCCAAGAGCTACAGACGATCCCGATCGCCTGACCCTTCGCTGTCTGGGGACTCGACATCCTCGGACTATTCAAGAGAGCACTCGGCGGTTTCACCCATCTCTTCGTCGCCGTCGATAAGTTCACCAAGTGGATTGAGGCCGAGCCGGTGCCCAACATCACTTCAACTCGGGCGGTTGGGTTCATCCGTAACATCATCTGCCGGTTTGGGGTCCCGAACACCATAATGACCGACAACGGCGCGCAGTTCACCGGCCGGCAATTCCAGGAATTTTGCGACGAGTATCACATTCGCCTGGACTTCGCCTCCGTGGCGCACCCAAGGACGAATGGTCAGGTCGAACGGGCCAACGGGATGATACTCCAATGCCTGAAGCCACAGATTTACGATTCCGCCAACGGGATTTACGATTCCCAATGAGGTTCAGACCCGCCGACCTCAGGGTCTGAACCTCGCCCGCCAATCCTGCACTCCAAACCGTCAGCAGAGAACCGAAGACAAAGCTAGAGCAAATAGGGAGGGGCCGACCCTTACCATCCCGCTCTTTTTCGGCGGCCTCGGTGGCCTGCCCCGCCCGGTCGAGGCTCTTTCGAAGGCGCTCGTTCCGGATTTGGGCCGCCGAGAGCTCCTCCTGGACCTTAGCGGCCTCTTCACGCGTCCGACCGAGGTCTGTCGCTGCTTGCTCAACCTCGGACTGGAGCACCACCCGCTCCGACTTCAGGAGGTCGACCTGCTCGAAGGCACGGTCGCGCTCCTCCTTCGTCATGCGGAGCGTCTGCTCTAAGGTCAAGCGGGCCCCCTCGGCGTGCTGGTGCAGGAGCCCGAGGCGCCGCATCTCGGTCTCGTGTTCCGCTGCTTGGCGACGAAGCCCTGCAACAGCACGAGTCAGAATCTGACCTCAAGGGTCAGAAGAACACACGGCGACTTACCGACGACCGTGCGGTTGGCCTGCTCGAGGGCCGCCGCGGTCCGGGTGGCTCGAGCCTCGGACACCGCCGTCTCGGCGCGCGCCTTGTTCGCCTCCTCGAGGGCGACGCGAACCGACTCCCGCGCAGCAAGGAGCTGCGACTTCAAGTCGGCAGCGGCCTCCCCCGACTCGGCCCGCGCCTTCGCCAGCTCCTCCTTGAGGGCGTCAACCTCGGCTTGGGCGGCGAACCCGCGCGGGGGCCGACCCAGGACCGCGTATAAGTTGTCCTGCAAAAGATTATTAGCCCAAAATCCGCAAAAGTCAGAAACCGAGAGCCGGACTGGAGCTTACCCGGCACTCGACAAAGTGAGCCTCGTCGTAGATGGCGCCGACCTCCTCGGCGACCCTCGACAGCTGGCGGAGGCCGGCGGCCAACCGCATGTTGAGGGCTCGGGCACCTCCCACCCGATCCATCAGATAGCCGAAGCCATCGATCGCCTCTTCGAGTGGGAGGGGCCCTCGCCCGGGGACCACCCAGGTGGCGGTCGGCCCCCCTGTCGAGGGGACGTGGCCCCCCGGTCGAGGCCGCCCTCGGCGTCCTTGAAGACCGCCGAGGTCCGGGCGAGGACGCCCTTGTCGGAGAGAGGCCAGCCGCAGAACTCGCAGATCTCGTCGTTCGGCCCCTCGTACTCGCCGATGCTGTGCACTCGACGGCGCAGCGGCATGATTCGGCGACGCATGGCCTCCAGGTGGGGCCGAATCGTCTCGACCTCGGCCGCCGAGAGCTTCGATTTTCAGGATCCCGTCGCTCGGGGCACCAGGTCTTCAAAGGGCGGGAGCTGAGGGTCGGCGTTGTCGATGTAGAACCATGACTTCCGCCAGCCCTTCAGCGAGGTCTTCAGGTCGACCTCGATGTACTCTTGGGACTCCCGAGTCCGGAGCATGATGCTGACGCCACCGACGCGTCGGCCGACCCCAGTCTCCTTCGATGTCTAGAGGCTGGCGAGGAAGAAATACCTCTACAGCGGGAGGCTCGGTCGAATGCCCAAGTACACTTCGCAGAGCATGACGAAGACGGCGGTGTGGAGGATCCCGTCGGCGCCAGCTGGTGGAGCCGGGCGCCATACTATTAAGGACCCCGCGAAAGAAGCTGAAAACAGGCAGCCCCAGCCCGCGCTCGTGGTACGCCAGGAAGCTGACGATCTTTCCCGGCGGCGGCGCGGGCGTGACGTGGCCATGGCCGCCCACCCAGCCCGCCGACTCCGTCGGTGGGACCATGCCAGCGAGGCTCCACCTCCTGAGCAGAGCGTCGTCGACGCATGAAAGCTCCTACTCAGACATTTTGCATGTGGCGACGAGCGTAACGAAAACGAGAATGGAAGCTACGGCGATCGTCGGATCTAACGACGCTACGGTAGAAAGCAGGGCTAACGAGCTCTCGCACGCGACAGAAAGATCAAAGACGAAGCAAGGAGGCCGGGTGAAAATGCGAAGTTACCACACCCCTCTTTTTTAAAGGGCCCGGGCAATTACTGCGCCCCCCACGATCGGCCGAGGAGTAACTGCTCAATCGTAGGGTCGCGCCCCGAAGCGCACCCTAGCAGTCCGCACACGACCCACTGACGAGCGGGCCTGGGCCGCGCCTCGCCGCCTCCGCCGTGGACAGGACGGTAACAATTACTCCGACGAGACGGTTGCCAGAGCACGTCTGGCAGGCGACGTGACGGGGGCGCATGAACCGCCGCGTCCTCGGTACCGTCCGATCGAATTCAAATGAACCGCTCGGATCGACCGGCGGTTCAAATTCCCGAACGGTCCAATTGCCCTCCACATGGAGGCACGGAAGCCGCCTGATCCCCGTAACCGTCACGGTGGATTCGAATAAGGGGCGGCAAACGAACGAAGCCCCTCACGACCGGCTGACCGACAGTTGGGGCCACCGGGCCAATCCGAACGTTCGGACGCTGATCATGGCCAAGCCTAGGCGCGACGCTGATCATGGGCAGGAACCGCATCGAACCGGTCCGACCTAGGCGTCTCACCGAACGAAAGACCGAGAACGACCTCGGCCCGACCTCGATGGTCGGAACGATGCGTGCACGCAGAACGAAACCCCCAACGATCGGCTGACCGACAGCCGAGGCCATCGGACCAACTCAAACAATCGGACGCTGATCATGGCCTTGACCTAGGCGTGGCGCTGATCACAGACAGGGACCGCGTCGAAACCGGCCCTTCCCAGGCGTCTTACCGAGTCGAAAAACCGAGACCGACCTCGGTCCGACCTCGACCGTCGGTACGATGCTCCGCCAGCTCCCCGGATCGCCTCCAGGCTCGAGGGCTGAGCCAACGGAACGATCCCGAGACGATCGACCGTCGACGAATGATGGCCCGCGCAACGTTTCAGCCCGCGACCGACCCTCCGAATCGCTCGAGAACTCGGGGGCTACGCCCTAGGGCGCGCTCGCGCGCCCCCGAAGGATTAACCATCAACGAACGGTGGACCGCACAACATTTCAGCCCACGACCGACCCTCCGGATCGCTCGAGCGCTCGGGGGCTACGCCCTACGGGCGCGCTCGCGCGCCCCGTAGGAGTACAACGAACCTCGAGAACGACCAGCCCGACGCCGCCTCAACCAGAGGTCACAAACGGCGCCAGACTCGGGGGCTACTGTCGGGATCACGTACCCCGGATACCTGACAGATCGTGCTCGAACGCACGAGGCCCCGAGTCTGGGGTCAGACGACCACGGGATTCGACCCCCCCCAGTGACGATCTACGACGGTCATGCTTTAGCCGCGCCAGCACGCGGAGACTCCGGCCTCCGAAGGCCGACCCTCGGGGAGCGACCCCTGGGGGGGTTGGTACCGCATTATGGTACATTGACTCTGCTGGCCAACTGCCATCCGCCCTGACGAAACGGAACGAGATTCACTACGGCGACACTCCAGCAGAAGGCTGCAACGGCTGCTGGACAAGGCACGACAGCACTGTAGCCGAAACAGTGGCACCGGACGAGCGTCACAGTACTCGCCGCTGCGCACGATGCGACGGGTCACGACCACGCCTGGACGAAGCGAAATGATGGCGACAACGACGGAAGGGCCCACCTGTCGGCGAGACGGCAGGATCGCGTAGGACCCACCACTTGTAACCCCAGGGCCCCCTCCTATATAAAGGGAGGCCCGGGGAGCGATAACAAAGAAAACAACGGGCAACGAACCACATCACAACCACAAACAGTCCCGAACACACGAAAGACAAATCCACGAGCTCCATTAGAGCCCAGGGTCCTTGCATCCTTCCGAGCAAGCACCCCCGCTAGCCCACGTTTCGGATCCTCCCGCGAAGAGAGGATCCCGCCTTTGTAACACTATCATCGAGATAATCCGCTCCCTGGACGTAGGGTATTACACCGCTCGAGGTGGCCCGAACCAGGTAAAAATCACCTTGAGTCTTCCTTAGACTAGGCCACATCGAATCCGAAGGCACACCTTCCCCGCGATCGTATATTTACTGTGCTGGTGGTCAGAACGCCGACAGGCATCTTCCCGGAACAGGTAGTCTTGGGGATGGTGAAAGCAGAGCTTCCTTGTAGCTTTGTGGCCAGGATGCTTGGATGGAGCTGTTGTTGTCAGGTACTTAGATGGATCTGTTCGGGGATTGGGATCTTGGTGTCGGGCATGTTCGCCGGTGGCGTGGCCTTGATAGGTAGGCCGTGGACTGGGGCGCAGAGTGCAGGGTTGCTCAGGAGAGGTGGGTTATGCTGCAGTGGGGTGGAAGGCGGGGCAGGAGCTGTGGAGGATGCTGGCAGGTGGCTTTGGGGCCGGTAGTGGTGAGCTAGAAACACATATACCACCGGCTAGCTCGCAGACCTCAGCTCTCCGACAACACCCTCCTCCATCTCTCCAAAGATGGAAATAGATATCAAATTGAGGAGTGATGATTCTTCTAGAGAGTACACCAAAAACCCCACATCCTTGGATGCAACTGAAATCTTGAAATGGCGATCCTTAAGAAAAGTAACATGGAAACTAGCAGGACAGCTACCAAATAGGCATGCAAAGCCAAATTAACAAATTTCTCGGTCAATTGAAAGGTGAACCTTCTGAAGACAACAATTAAGAAGAAAGATCCACGTGGTGAGGAAGAAGGATGATGAACTAAGGAATTGAACTTACAAAAAACCTCCTCTTCAAATTTTCTTCCTACTGATAAATCCCAATCCTTGACAAGATAAGCAAATTGACTATCCTTTTCATGTTCCAGCAAATTTTCTGGGCTCCGAGTCCCTTCTTTGAGCACAAGAGACCCCATCGAGAAATGAAAGATGCCGAGAACCAGAATAGTCACCGTCATCAGGCCGAGTGGACGTCGAAACCGGAGTGGTCACCAACGTTGGTTGTGGTGGACGCCGAGGCTGTAGTGGCACCTTAAAAAATGGTCTATGGCCACCAGTGCCGCTATTGTGTTCTGGCGCTATGACATCAGAACGATGCTAAAATGCCACAGGCGACCAACCCCACCGACTCGAAACTTTTGGCAGAGGAACTCCTCGGTGAACTCTCTCTCCACCATCCGTTTCACATCGTGCAGGAACATGTTGGTGTCCCCCTCACTGCGATACCTTCCAGTTCACCTCCTAGGCACAGCAGCGAAGTACCCAATGACTGTCGACCATGATCATATCTCACTCTTTCTCATAGACCTCAGGCAGCAGGTTCATGTTAGAAAATAATCATAAAAGAATGAGTAATGATAAAATAAATTATAATTAAATGATGTGTATGTGGTTCCTGATTTTCTATCAGGTCGTGGTACTATCAATTTGGTAGAGATGCGACACACAATCGATTCGGCTTTAACCCCGCAATCGCACCACCATTTCTCCTTTGGTTATCAACCATGAACACACGATTTACCTCGCTAAGAAGACTAATTCCAGCCTGCGAATCGAAAAACATAAGTAAAACAAGGAAGAACACAACTCAATTACAAAAAGATGCACGGCCCAAATGTCAAAAGATAGTGTCGCAGCACAAGGGCAGTTTCTGAACGTTATTTTCTCTTTAACGATTCCCACTGACTCCGGTTGAATTTGAAGAAGAGATCAGTGTCGTTGAAAAGGTTATCTTCTTAACTTTCTATCCATATCTAGAACATCCAAAACAGATTTCAAATGCGACATGGGTGTCCATTTTATTGCGGACTGCTCCTGAAACCCTCTACGATGCTACTAATTATGATAAAATCATTAGGTACCAATGTATTCTCGAAAGAGAGAAGACATGACTTTAATAATAAGCTTACCTCTAAATTTAATTGTCATGCACAGATCTATGATTGGTGGAGTAGCATTATATGTATCAATCAAAGAATGTTCTCATTATTAAATATATTATATCTATAATATTTTATTAAATAATATGAATGATCAAAATTTATATTAAAAGTCAACTATATTAATATTTAAAACCGGAAGGAGTAGTTCTATTCAAAGTATTGTAGTGCATTAACCAACGAGAAGATGAACATTCCCATGAATTAGGAGTTAATGTAGCGATGACCCAAGATCATACGGTTGGAAATGTATCCCAATTGACGCTGCCCTTCCTCTGAATCGATTCCATCCATTCAGAAGACTCCGTTCCTTTCCTGACAAGTCGCATTCTTAGATTTTCCATGGTTGTATCAGTAATAAGGACTGGGAAAAGAAATAAGTTATCAGATTGCTGCTCATTCATGACTTTATGGCCTTGTGGTACAAAGTCACCAAACATCAGAAGATTCTGTCAGTACAGGTTCGCGTCGCAATCTGTCTAGAGGATTTTTACTGTCCGTCCTTTTCTGCTCCTTTCGTTCTTAAATTTAATGTATTTTTAAGTAAATTCTTCTTCTAATAATAACAATTTAAAAATAGAAAAGTACAGATAAACACGACTCTGTTCATTCTTAGCAGAAGTCGCACTCCACAGCAGCAACGTGTCCTATGGTTTGGACAACGAGAGGATGGTGGGTTTCATATGTCAATAGCAAAAAATGAGATTAAATCATCACAACAAAATATCCATTTTTAATTATGTTTGCAAAAAAAACTATACCCCACTTACCTATGTTTTGAAGAAGTTTTACACTATCAAATATGGCTTACTTTGGAATGGAGCATATTTTCATGTTTTCTATATATTTTTCTTGTGAAATTGAATTGATTTCTGTTAAATTTCTCTACAATTTTTCTATGCAAATCCTACGTTTCATAAGAGCCCTTAAAATGAAACGTTACATACATTGTTATTGGCCGTATATAGCAGAACTTCACTCCATCCATCTCAACCCTTTCCATTTCATTCTTAACTACTGTACCCTACCCGCACAAGAGAGCTTTCTTTGCCCATGCACAGCAGAGAGCTCTTCTTCTACTATATCCTTTCGAGAACAGATGCCGGGACTTACTATTGCTTTACAACTTCAGCTACAATGGTGGTACGAACTATTTCTCACGTACTCCATCCGTTTGTCGACACTGACTTTTAAATTCAACTTTGACCATTCGTTTTATTCAAATTTTTTTGATAAATTTCATATATTTCTGTCGTGATCCCGCACCCCGGGTACCTAACAGATCACGCTCCGACGCGTAAAAGTCGGGGGTCGGGCGACACGGGTTCCGACCCCCCAGCGGCGACCTACGGCAGTCATATCTCCGCGTAGAGGCGCGAAGACCTCGGCCTCCGGAGATCGACCCCGGAGAGCGACCACTAGGAGGTAGGTACCGCGTTATGGTACATTTACTCTGATGGCCAGCCGCCATCCGTCCCGACGGGACGGGACGAGATTCACCACAGCAACACTCCAGCAGAAAGCTGCGACGGCTGCCAGACACGACGGGACAGCACTGTAGCCGGCACAGTGCCGCCGGACGAGCATCACTGTACCCGCCACTGCGCACGACGTCATAGGTCACGACCACGCCTGGACGGAACGAAATGATGGCGACAACGACGGGAGGGCCTACCTGTCGGCGAGACAGCAGGATTGCGTAGGACCCATTACTTGTAACCCTAGAGTCCCTTTCTATATAAAGGGAGACCCGGGGAACGATAGAAAAGACGGTCGAACATCACCACAAGCAACAGCCACAAACACACGAAAGACAAATACGTGCTCCATTAGAGCCCGGGGATCCTTGCATCCTTCCGAGCAAGCACTCCCATTCGCCCACGTTCCGGGTCCTCCCGCAAAGAGAGGATCCCGTCTTGTAACATTGTCCTCGAGATAGTCTGCTTCCTGAACGTAGGGTATTACACCCCTCGTTGGTGGCCCGAACCAGGTAAAAAATCCCCCCGAGTCTTCCTCAGACTGGGCCGTACAGAGCCCGAAGGCACACCACCCCCACGATCGTATAATCACTGTGTCGGTGATCAGAACGCCGATAATTTTGATATAATTTGATTTATCATTAGAATTATTTGAATCATAACTTAAAATTTTACACATTCGAGCAAATTTTTTTAATAAGACGAATGGTCAAAGTTAAATTTAAAAGTCAGCGGTGGCATCAATTAAAGAACGGAGGAAGTAAATATTTTAGAGATGAGCAATAACAGAGACATGTGAGTGCCATTGTGGTTAGGGAGACTAGTCTTTTGTGCAGCGGCATTTTCATTGATTATTGTCATGTGCATACCCCTCAAGCTGCACTCTAAGTAAGGAGAGTAGTTTCGTTTCTAAGATTATATGCTTCCGTGGGTAAAACAGAGCAGGTTCTGTAAACTAAAAACACGCCAGGTATTTTATAATTATTCTAGCACATACTCCCTCATTTCAAAATATAAACATTTTTAGCTTTAGTCAAAGTCAAACTTTTATCACTTTGACCACTAATAATATATAATTAATAATATTTTATCATATAAAAATTATATTTTTTGGATTCATCTTTAAATAAATTTTCATAAAAATTATATTTTTATTTTAAAAATTATGTAATTTTCTAGATATTATTGATAGAAGTTAGAAGATTTTAACCTTATCTAAACCTAAAAATAGATTTGATGAGAGATAAACGCTGACATTGTCACATTAGACTAATGTGGCATGGTGTAAAGGACACAGGAGCTCATATAAGAGTTGCCGCAGCCAGCAGGTTTCAACAACTGCATTGGCAACGGCTCGATACTCGGCTTCGGCACTGGACCGAGAAACTGTGGGTTGTCGCTTGGATGACCAGGAGACAATATTGGCTCCCAAAAAAACAGCATAACCTGAAGTGGAGCGTCGGGTCTCAGGACAACCGGCCCAATCAGCATCTGAGTAGGCAACAAGTTCAGATATAGAAGACCAATATAACCGTAGACCATGATCCATAGTGCCCTTGATGTAGCGTAAAACACGCTTAATCAAGGCGAGGTGGGGCGCACGCGGATCATGCATGAATAGACAAATTTGCTGAACGGCATATGCAATGTCAGGCCGTGTAAAAGTAAGATACTGCAAAGCTCCAGCAAGACCTCAAAAGTGAGTAGCATCATCAACTGGTGGACCATCAGGAGATAGCTTGGCATTAGTATCAATAGGTGTGGTGCAGGGCTTGCAATCAGACATGCCCGCACGCTCTAGAATCTCAAGCATGTAGTGACGTTGAGAGAGAAAGAGCCCATCCTTACTGCGGGTAACGGCCATCCTCAGAAAATGATGGAGAGGACCCAAATCCTTCATAGAAAATTCAGATGTGAGAGCAGTAGTAATCTTCTGGAGAAGCACTGTAGAGGATGCCGTAAGTATGATGTCGTCCACATTGAGTAGCAGGTAAACTGTATCCAAACCCCGGCGAAAGACAAACAGAGAAGTGTCCGACTTGGAGCCAATAAATCCAAGAGACTGAATAAAGGTAGCAAATCGACTATACCAAGCACGGGGAGCTTGCTTCAAACCATACAGTGACTTGTTTAGCCGACAGACATAATCCGGATGAGAAGAATCCACAAAACCTGACGGCTGAGCACAATAAACTGTCTCTGAAAGAGTCCCGTGAAGAAAGGCATTCTTCACATCAAACTGATGAATGGGCCAATCCTGTGACACAGCAATAGATAATACAGTGCGAATAGTAGCTGGTTTGACAACTGGACTGAAAGTCTAACCAAAATCGATGCCGGGTCATTGGGTCAAGCCCCGGAGAACCCAACGTGCCTTGTACCGATCAAGGGAACCATCTGGATGCAATTTGTGCCTGTAGACCCATTTACCTGTGACAATATTGATACCTGGTGGAGAAGGAACGAGATCCCATGTGTGATTGGCTTGGAGAGCAGAGAATTCTTCAATCATAGCTTCTCACCAATTTGGGTCAGAAAGTCCACCACGGTAGGTCTTTGAAATAGGTGACAAAGCAGCCACTTGAAGATCAAACACAGGCTTGGGTTGACGAAAGCCTTGTTTGCCGCGTGTGTGCATGGCGTGCGCATTGTCAACAGGAGCGACTTGAACAGCGCCCGGGGGTACAGCCGCCGGTGCATCACCGGCAACTGTCGCTGGAGAGCCATGCAACGGGGTTGCACTGAAACCAGGTGGAACGGGAGTTGTTCCGGGTGGAGGGGGCGCCGGAACCGAAGGAGTGGTGGCCTGCGGATGTGAAGTCACAGTGCCAAGCTCGATGACGGGTGCCGCGGGTGCCGACAATGTGTCGACTGAAGATTGGTGCATGGGAACAGGGCCATGCACCTGGGCTGGCCAATTCCTTGTCGCAACTGGGACGAGAGCAGTGGGTGCCGCGCTAGCAGCAACCTGCTGGAAAGCAGGGGCAGCGTGGCTTCTAGCATCGTCCGCGCTGGCAACGACCTGCTGGAAAGCAGGGGCAGCGTGGTCCGTAGGGGTACCTGAAAAAAAGGGTGACCAACTAAAGATGGTCCGTTAGTATCATCAATGTCTAGAGAGTCAAAGTTGGAGGAAGGCGGTGCCGAGCCGAGTTCGGCAAAGGGAAAAGAGGACTCATCGAAGGTGACATGACGAGAGATAATGATCCGGTTGGTGGTGAGATCAAGACAACGATATCCCTTGTGTTCAGGGGGGTAACCTAGAAAGACACAAAGAGTGGAGCGAGGCGACAGCTTATTTGGGGTGGTGGCGGAGAGATTAGGATAGCATTTGCACTCAAAAACACGGAGATGATCATAGGTGGGCTGAATACCAAATAAGGTAAAGAAAGGAGTGGAAAAATTAAGTGTTTTTGTGGGGTGCAAGTTCAGGAGGTAGGTGGCTGTGCTGAGGACCTCGGTCCAATATGGCATAGGAACACAAGCCTGAAACATGAGAGAACGCATAATGTTGTTTGTGGTACGGATTATGCGCTCAGCTTTACCATTCTGTGGAGAAGTGTGAGGACACGACATGCGCAATGTGACACCTTTAGAGAGAAAAAATTGGCATGAGGCCGCATTGTCAAATTCTCACCCATTATCACACTGAGTGGTTTTCACAGTTGTGCCAAACTGTGTAGAAACAAAGGCGAAAAAATTTGATATGGTGGGGAATGTGTCTGATTTAAGGCGCAGAGGAAAGGTCCACGAAAAGTGAGAACAATCATCAAGTATAATGAGGTAGTATTTGTAGCCGGAACTAGGCACAGGAGACGTCCATAAATCGCAATGTATAAGATCAAAATTCTTGACAGCACGAGAGCTTGAAGTAGTAAAAGGAAGTTGTGTGTGACGACCAAGCTGGCAAGCATGACATTACGTTTCTAACTCATGTTTATTGCAGGACACTGAAGGAACTAATTTAGATAAAGCCTCAACTCCTAAATGCCCGAGACGATGATGCCAGAGGGTGCTGGGATTGACGACGGCAGTGAGGGCGTGTGGTGGTGCAGGAAAGGAGTAGAGACTCCCCGAACTGTTACACCGAAGGAGTTCATTCCTGGTTGCCAGATCCTTTACAGAGAGACCAAAGGGGTCAAATTCAATAGAACATGAATTATCAGTTGTAAATTGGCGAACAAAAATAAGGTTCTTGATAATTTGAGGACTAACAAGGACGTTACGAAGATACAAAGGGTGCTCGGCAGAAAAAGAAAGATGTCCCGTGGAGGTGACGGTTAGCAATGACCCATTACCGACTACAATGCTAGAGGGACTAGCTGATGAAGGAGGGGAGGAGGAAGAGAGATTACCAGCGTTGGATGTCATATGAGCATCGGCACCAGAGTCCATGTACCACTCATTCGTCGCCGGCGGAGTGAGGGTCATGGTGCTGAAGGAGTTCGCAAGTACCGGCTGATCCCAGACGTAGGCCGGTGGTGATGTAGTCCAGGAGCCTGGTGCAACATACGCGCTGGCAGGAGGCGCATACAGGGTGGGCGCGCTGAAGCCTGGTGGAGCACCAGAGGTCGGAGGAGCACCGGCAATGTGCGGTGGAGCACCTGCCGGGTTCAGTCCAGAGGGGACCCCGAAAGCAGCAAGGCCTTGAGCCGTCGGTGGCTGCTGCTGTGGTGGCGCAGGGCCACGAGGACGTGGGACGAACGCACTTGGAGCATAACCGGGCCACACCTGGAAGGTGCCGGTCATGGGATTGAACATGGCTGGTCCAGGAGGAGTGCCGCGGCCACGGCCACGGCCACGCCCAGTGTTCTGAGAGCCGGCGGGAGCAACATGAGTACCCGCACCAGAGGCAGGAGGCGGTCCAGTGTGCTGAGGTCGAGGAACGGCGCTTGCAGCGAGCGCCTGAGCCGGTGTCTTGGCCTGCATATTGATCTCTTCAAGTTCCAAATCAGAACGCACTGTTACAAATGATGGAAAGGGACGTTGGCGCTTGATGAGAGCAGCCATGTACTCGAAGTGTTCATTCAGTCCACGTAGGACAGACAGAACGAGAGTACGATCATCTATGGGATGACCGAGATCAGCGAGGCCATCTGCCATGGATTTCAATTTGCGACAGTAGTTGGAGATGGTGAGGTTTCCCTGGACGAAGGAACGAAACTGTGTGTCAAGGAGGAGCACACGTGTTTCTTTGTTGCTGACAAATTGTTCCTCGATGTTGAGCCACATATCCCGGGCGGTGGGAGTGCCGGTGTGGACGACCTCCATCAGCTCGGGCGTGATCGTACCGAAGATCCAGGACTTCACGGTGCAATCCATGCGTGCCCAACATGGATCGGCGAGGCGTCATTGGTGGCGTCAGCCAGGACATGATCTGTGAGATCATATTTGCCAAGGGTGTTGAGGAAGAGGGCCTTCCACTTGGTGTAGTTCGTCGATGCGAGATCGATGACGATCGGTATGGACGCCTTGATGTTGGAGACGGCAACCGCTTGCGCGTGAAGAGCGGCCGTGGCGGCGTGTGCCTGCGCGGACGCGAATGCTTGGACAGCCGCGGCGTGCGCAGCTCTGGCGTCGGTGTCGAGCTGCACACGGGCGTCGTGGATGGATTCGAGGCAAGCTACTTCGGCTTCAGCGGCCTGAATGAGAGCAGCATCGGCCTTGGTAGTTGCCAGACGAGTGAGCTCAGATCGAGCGCTCTCGATCGCAGCACGCTCAATGGCGGCGGATGAGCCGGAAGCCATCACGGAGGAGGAAGAAGGCCGTGCACTCATGCAGCGGCGGTGAGCGCGCTCGGCAGTGCCGGCGGCTGGATGTGCGGTAGCGAAAATTAACCTAAACTCGTGATACCATGAAAGAATTACGCGATACATTACATTGATACAGAGGAGAGTACATATAGGCACAGGTGCGGCGGCTGGCTGCAAACCCTAGTGCCGCACGTAAACCCGGGTGCCACACGTCATGTGCATGGGCCTGTACACGGGTTCTTGGCCCAAGGCCACAATTATAAGATAATTACAATAATTAGTCTAACACTATCTTCTCAGTAAATCTATATCTCTATCTCTTTCCTTCTCATTTTTTGCGTACCATACTTTTTCACTTTTCTTTAATTCCTGTGCTCAGAGCTAGAACGACCTATAAAAGTGAACGGAGGGAGTACACCTTCATGGACGCTGCTTCACTTGATCTAGTGAAAGAGCTAACCCGACACAAACAAATATTGACCATATTTTTTGCAATAGAGGTTGGAATTGCTCCACCCAGACTGCCACCTAGAGGCCCTTGCCTCCTCACTCCTCAGTCTCGAATCACTGTCCGATGGTGCTTACTTGTGCTACTTTCCATAGACTCTACAAGGTGTTCTGTTTTGAAACCTACTTGTTCAGCTTACCGGGGTTCCTAGACCTTTTAAAACAATCATGGGTCATACCGGTACACTCCACAAATAGGGCAAGAATCCTTCATTTCAAGATGGCTCGGTTAGCAAAAACACTCAAGAGATGGAACAAACAGCGTACTGCTGAAACTCAAGCAACAGTCCATTAATGCTGAGCAACTCATATTGCACCTTGATCAGCTACAGGAGCAGCGTGGACTCACAGACTCGGAGATGCAGCTCTGTAAAGAGGCGAAAAGCAGGATCCTTGACCTTGCTGCAGTGCGCAAGATAAAATTGCACCAGTGTTGGCATCTTAGATACGGGTGGGTGATGCCAACTCCAAGCTGTTTCACCTTCGAGCAAATGCACGAAGGCGGTGCAACTATATCCCGGCTCTATATCATGAGGGCGGAGTGTCCACGACATATGAGGCCAAGGCGCAGGCCCTATGGCAGCACTACCAGCAGCAATTGGGGTCTTGCCCTCAAAGAGACCTCACACTGAACTGGAGACTCCTTCAACTACCTCGTCTGAGACCTCAGTCAGCTTGATGAAGAAGTCACCAAGGCGGAAATTCACACAACCGTGATGTAGTTGCCATCGGAAAAAGCACCAGGCCCTGATGGGTATACTGGCCGGTGCTTTCTGTACAGGACTTGCTAGGGATATAGTGAAGATTGACCTTGTACCAGCAATGAAGGATATTTTTCATCTACGAGATAGGTGTTGGAATCTCCTTAACTCCGCCAATGTGACTTTACTAGCCAAGAAAGATGGAGCAGAAACCATCGGGGACTATTGGCCAATTAGCTCATGCACAGCACAGCTAAGATCCTTAGCAAGCTCCTTGCTAACCGCCTGACTCCACACCTTAGACCATCTGGTTTCCCACTGCCAGAGTGCTTTCATTAGAGGTCGTAGTATACAGGACAATATTCAATATGTTCAAGGGGCTGTCAACCATTTCTACCGTTCAAAAAAAACCAATGCTACTCCTCAAATCGAACATTGCAAAGGCTTTCGACAATGTTTGTTGGGCCTACCTGCTTGAGATGATGGAACAATTGGGATTTGGCCAATGGTGGCAGGATTTACTCTCGTTAACCTGGCGCACAACATCGCCAAGAATTCTTTTAAACGGAGAAGCCGGCCATCCGATCTCTCACAGATGGGGCGTCCGACGGGGCAATGCAATCAAAATTAGAACAAGCCTTTTTGCGGACGATGCCATGCTCTTTGTTCGTCCTCTCAGAACGGACATTGCCAACATACAGCGACTCCCCTACACCATTTCGGCCAGGCGACTGGACTATGCACAAATGTACGTAAATCAGAAATTTATCTAATCAACTGCGATGGGATCAATATAGCTGAAATTTTGGGCGATTTCCAGGTGATGCAGAGCAACCTTCCATGCAAGTATTTAGGCCTGCCGTTGCGCTTTGGTTGGACCACACGAAATGATGAGTAGGCCTTAGTTGACAAGGTCGCCGGGAAGCTATCAGAATGGAAAGGAAAACTGCTAAACAAATCCGAACGTCTCACGCTGGCAAACTCTGTCCTTACATCCACCTTAATTTACCACATGACAACCTTCTCGCTATCGAAATGGGCAATAAAAAAGAAAAGATTCGTTGGAATTTCCTACGGAAAGTTTCCTAGCATGCTAGTGGAGGCCATTGCCTTGTCAATTGGAAACGAGTGAAACGCGCCAAAAACCTTGGTGGGCTCGGAATTCTTGACTCGGCAAGTTTTAACCGGGCACTGAGACTACGGTGGCTGTAGTAGAGGTGGAAAGATCGAAACAGACCATGGTCCCAGATGATCTTCCACTTGAGCCACACCGAGACAGCCCTATTTCGCGCTTGCACGACAATCACTCTGGGGAGAGGAGACCGGTGGCTCTCCTCTGTTTCGCTTGGCGCAAGAATCAGACGGCATGACAGGTGGCTACAGGGACAGTCCCCCGTGGAGATGGCGCCGGCTCTCCTCCGTTTCGCTCGGCGCAAGAATCAGACGGTTGCTCAAGCTCTGGCACAGAGGCACTGGATGACGGGCCTGTAACGCATCACGAGCTCAGAAGAGATCAACCAATTTGTGAACTTATGGTCCAAGCTACGCGAGTTTCATCTTGTTGATCAAGATGATGATACCATCCGGCGCTTCTCTGATAGTGGGCAATACACATCTCGCTCAGCTTATAACATCCAATTTGCAGGTTCCTTTGCTGATCATGATTAGAAGCGGCTATGGAGCTCTAAGGTTGAACCAAAGTGTCGGTTCTTCAGTTGGTTGTTCCTCCAACGAAAGCTCTAGACCAACCCCATCTCTTTGTTGTGTCGGACGGCCCCGAAGACACCCCTTCATACGGTTGCCGCCTGCTCCTTCGCCAAGCTTCTATGTAAACCTGTCAGTGGGCCCAAAACTGAAACCAAACCCACACCAAACTACTACGCCATAACATTTGGTCCAATCCACACCAGCCCACGATTTCACTTGAAAAATCCAAGCCAACCTGAACCAAATAAAAAACTAAACCCAACCCACACCAACCCACTCCTCCGACTGTAGACTGGAACCATTTTGAACCCATTAGTAGCAAGTGGTTTCACGTTAACGTGTTTGACGTGTAGAATTTTCCAAAGAAACCGTTGGGACTGGTCTGGTTGTAGGGAATTCCCACGTTTTAAACATGTCTGAGGAAAAAAAAAGAAAGCAATAAAAAATATTCTAATTTAACCAAAATAACTCCAAAACCAATACAGAATTTTCTTTTCTCCGCTCAGATCTTTCCACCAATTTTGAATACAGAAATTTACACTGTAGAAACACCCATATTTACACTATAGAAACACTCAAAAACTAATACTCAAGCGTTCACAGCTCAGCTGTTCGCTCCATCAGGCACCTCACAAGCCAGGCAGGTGAGGCAGTGCTATATTACTTTGCAATATTTAGAGCCATATTTAGGTATTGCAAACAGCTGAGCTCTGAACATCTTAAAGCCATGTTTAGAAGAAAATATTCTAAATACACAAATTTACACTCTAGAAACACCCATGTTTAAAATGCATAACCTAATAATTTATCAAAACAGAATAAATTAAACATTATGCACAGTACATTGCTGATGTGTAAGTACATAGGACTGAATAGAATGTTCTAAATGACTGTCTGACTGTTCCAAATGCAACCAGAAAGTAAAAGGCACGTAATCATGCCAACAATGGAATTATGGAAGTGAACCAGCAGATGGTATGAACACTAGAATTCTTCAAGCTTGATGTGCCAAGATCATGAATTGTGAATATAATTGTCACCGGCTAAAACTGAAAAAATTATGAGTTAACAGGCAACTGTTTCAAGCAATGTGAAATCATGAACAACATTTCCTGAAAATGACTAGAATTAAAGGCAGCAGATGCAGGATAGATAAGTCTTGACTGCTGTTCCAAGCTTTGGCTCAACCTATACACAACATTATCAGAAATCAGTCAGTACACATTTGTATACGTAACAGGGGTTGGGGCTTTGTTTTGTACCTGCTGACGAGCCTGCCGAAGATCTTGCTCTAGTTGGGGCCAACTTTAACCAACTTGTCTCCAATTGCCTACGGAACAGCAACGGTAAGCTAGAAAGTGCCGAGCATAATAACACAAATCAATTGATTAGTGATGAAGTTCTGTGCAAGCCTAATCAAGATCTGATCACCTGAGTAAAATCATTTCAGGTTTATACTATTTGAAAGTGGTTTTCTCTTTGTCAAAGAATAAATCAAATCAAATCAGTCTAACCGACAAACTATTGAAGAGATATTGAAGTTCGGTATCAGTTAAACAAAAATCTTTTTTAAAAAAATACAGGAGAAACGTCCCTAGATTGTAGTACTACAACAGAAGCTGCATGAATCATGTTGTCACCTTGTCTAGCGGCTTGCTTGTTTCTTGACCGGTGCTTCTTGCTGATTCCGGTCCTACGTGTGGAACATCTTCTGGCTGCCACTACCGGAATGTCCGTGTTTGCCGAGTGCCGAGAGCACTCGGTAAAAGACCAAAAACACTCGGCAAAGAGTTTGCCGAGTGTCACCCACAGTATAGGTCACTCGGTCTACCTTTTGACGGCAAAGAGCCGTTTATCGAGTGTTTTTTGTCGGGCACTCAGTAAACTCTTTACCGAGTGCCCTTTAGACCCTCGGAAAAAAAAAGTAGACCGAACGGACAGAAAACAGTGACGGAGAGTTTGCCGAGTACCTAAATCTAATTTTTTTTTATTCATTTTATTGCATTATTCAAATCGCTTGCGGTTCAAATTTAACTTATCTCCAAAAATTCTATTAAATAAAATAAATTAACTAAATATAGCAAAAAGATCAAAAAATATACCAAATTTTAACATGAAGTAGCATACACAGTATGTGGGCAGAAAAAAAAGTTAGGAGGGCAGGTGAGGAAAAAAAATCAATTTCTTTGCCGAGTGTCAGAAAAAAACACTCAGCAAAAGTGCCTTTTGCCGAGTGTTCAGGGAATACACTCGGCAAAATAGCCTTTTACCGAGTGTCAAAAAATTGCACTCAGTAAAGGGCCCATGTTTGCCGAGTGTCAAACGTAGACACTCGGCAAACCGTAACGGTCGCAAACGGACGTCAGTTTTGCCGAGTGCACGGTACCTGACACTCGGCAAACAAAAGGTTTGTCGAGTACGGGACCATAGACACTCGGCAAACAAAAGGTTTGCCGAGTGTTTTCTGTACGTCGTGAGTTGTTGTTCTGACACTCGGTAAACGTTCATTTTGCCGAGTGTCCGAGGAATTGCACTCGGCAAACACGAATGCACTCGGCAAAGAGCCGGTTTCCGGTAGTGTGCACAAAGCTCATCGACATAAGTGCCATGATTCCACAAAGGTAGGGGGACGAACTAGAATAATCAGGCTGATGAGGGCCTCCTCACCCTAGCGTCGAACTTGTCGATGCTGCAGATGCATCGAGCCGTGGAGGCGGCGGATTCGTGGAGGCGGCGACGTCACAGATGCATGGAGGCGATGGCGTCGACTCGCCAGAGGCCGACACTGTGGATGTGTGGAGCGGTGGAGGCGGCCGATGTGTGGAGTGAGGCGACCGGGTCGGCGTCCCTGCTAGGGTTTGGACCTGAAGAACCTTGAGTCAAAACCTTAACGCAAGTCGCGATTAGCGGAGTACGCGGCGTATAAACGTACAGGCTACAACTTGAGAACCATATGGGTAAGAACCGGTGGCAGCCCATGGTCTCAAACCGTTTAGAACTGAATTGTTGTGGTCCAAATTGGACCGGATCACATCACACGGGCAGGAGGTCCACACTTACCATTAGGTGGCAAATGGCCGCACTCCCCATTAGGCAGCAAATGTTTCATATGCTCTGAAAAACATATTCACTTCATATACTGATCGTTGTACGGGATACTTCATACCTCTGAACCTCGTATGGATGAGCCTTCGAATTTCACCGCATTCAAGTGCGTACCTTACCTTCTTACCTAGGCGTAACTATCGTTGCAAGAAAATTAAATAACGGAAAGCTAAGAGCAGGGTTAGCATGCCACCTGACGACTCAACTAACATAGTCCTTAGCTGGACTAACTAACTGATACTACACCGTCGTAAATTTTTTGAAAATAACTCATTTTTAGTTGTACTAACCCCGATCCAGCTCTGATACCAATATGTGGCAGAACCACCCCAAAACACTGGACGGCTCGCCTAGAATCGATATCGGGTGATATTGCACAACAATATCTAAATAGTACAACACGAGTGATATTATAAAATATAGGAAATGATTTAAGTCTTACAATAAGTTCAAGTTCTTAGAAGGATAGAGATGAAAACAAAGTTTTTAAAACGACGCGGAAGTAAAACACACACACGACAGTTTCCTTATTCTGAGACATGTCTTGCCCTAAGAGATGCTTCACTCCTCGCGATTGGAGGTTGGGGAGGAAAAAACTGGTTCACAGGACCAGTTTGCAGGAGCTTCTCCTACCCATTCTCCTTTGTCGCAACAGCAACACCAGCTACCTGAAGGAGAAACTACACCACAGCAAAAAAAAGAACAACAAACCATGAGTACTAATTACTCAACAAGTCTTACCCGTCAAATTGGCCAACTACAGCCGACTCTAGGCACGAGGGGCTGACTCACAGAGATGGTCATTTGCATAAAACATAGCGCTAATAGTGGATCCTTACTTTCAACTTTTAGCGGTAAGTTAAGTTTACAAAATGTACATTTAATTTGCACTAGAAACTATAGCAGACATGGTTACCAGCAATTGCCTATAAACTAAGCAAACAATTTATATTATTAATTAAGTTTAGTTATTACTACGATATAACTCAGTGAACAAGTGGTACTCGTTACTGTGAGGGGCAGCGATTATAATCGATTTACACCAGTTGGGAAAACCCGAAGTACACGACACGTACGCGCTTCTTAGAAGCCGCACGTGGCAACCTTTCACAACAATACCATAGGGCCGGTCCGACGCGCACTTCTCAAGCACATGGTCCTCCATGCGATCACAACGCTGGGTGCATTCATGGTTAGATCCAAGGCTTTTCTCTACTCCCCACCGAAAGAGAGGTAGGGTTACGTCCAATCTACTATGGTATCGAGCTACATCAGTTTATTGGTCTCACGTCCCCAGTATGCCTTCGGTACTGTTCAAACTTGCTCAACAGGGCCACACTCGAATCGGTCCTTAACTGACACAGACGGGGCTACCACCACGAAGGCCCAGTCTTCTTAAACCCTCATATACTCTATCCCCGCCCAGTCCCAGGTTTATTCAAGTGTGGGATAAAATAAAACTAATAGCTCGCGAGTGAGGTTTCTCATTCACTCGACTTCTACCATTTATTAGAACTCATAGCCTAGCTCTACATCTAGTTACCTGTACCAATATATACTCAATAGGGGTAATTGGCACTATCATGCATCCTAAGGTTGCAAACAACTCCTACAACTTAATGCACAGTACATTAACTATACAATACATAGTGATAAAATAAAAGGATTTAAAATAGGGTTAATGCACCGAGGATTGCCTTCGGTTTGCTGAGAGTTAGCACACACAAGCGGGAGATCTTCAGCGACGGACATCTCCGGAGCAACTAGAGGAAATTGCTGGTCTTTCACGGCGTTTCCTAAGTGCATGAAATGATATGCGAACTTAATTAGTTATGCAACTACTAAAATGTTAAGGTCATGCGATGATATGCTCATGAAGGCGTATGACAAGAGCGGTATGCGAATGCTTTTATGCGAAATGAGTTTATTAACCTAACATGCTATCTGTAATTATATGGCGAGGTTCTGATTTTTACCTAAAGGAGTGATTTTCTATACTATACTAAATAGTCAATAATAGGGAAATTACTTCTAAATTTTCTTAATATGGTTCTTGAAGGCATAAACTACAATTTTTGTTGCTCATAATATTAGTAGGGCTATAAACTAATTTCTAAACAAATTTTGTAATTTATTATTAACATAAGAATTTGTAATGAATTAATCCCTAGCTAAGAGTAAATAATCATTTATAAATAATCTACATGCGTATAAATTTTAATAAATTCTAGGGTGACATAAATTAATTAGTAGAAGCTAAATATAAAATTTTCACATTTCAATTATGCATGACAATGATGATATGCATGTATGTATAATGCACATTATTTAATTAATAGAAACGATTCCAATGCAGAAAATGCAACTTTGAATGTTCTAAAATATTCTACATGATAAGAGGATTCCAATGGTATATTATTTGTAATTTTTGGAGCTAGAATGAATTTTCTGCGATGTTTTGCAAGATTAAACAGTTTTCTGGCAATTATTAAATGATTTCTGAAGGATAGAAAATTGGGCGCCACATGGCGGCCTGTGGAGCCCTCCGCACAGGGGCTCACGGGAACAGGCAGCCGCACGGGATCTGGGCCAATGGCCACAAATGATCCGGCGCCTGGATTGGGCTAACCCGATCCGGCCATGGCGGGCGGCGGCAGGGGCGTGGCGGCGCTCGCCGGAAGCACCGTCGACGGCGGCTGCGACGGTCGGCCCTCACCGCCTAAATGGCCGCCGAGGCCTAGGAAAACTTGAAGGAGGACCGGCAGGCGGCGGCGCTCACCGAAGGACGCTGGCGACGGGCGAAGGACGGAACGTTAGTTCGGCGGCGGGTAGCGGGCAACAAAGTCAACAGAAGGCGGGGCCGACTGCTCTTACACCTTCACGGTTGTGAGCACAAGAGCGGCGCAGATGAAGTCGTCGACGAGGAGGGTCATAAGGTGGTCGGCACCAGTGAGGTAGCGCGGGTCCGTCAGACGGCGGCGAGGAAAGCTCAATTCCCTGTGCAAACAGCCAAAGATTTGCCCGGTTTCTTCACCCGTGAGCTGAGGTAGGTAGTGAACCACATGGAACCGGAAGGAATTGATCCATTCTCACCCGAAATCCGAGTGATTTCACTGGAAACGGCTGGTAGGTCTGAAAATCCCTATTTGGGGAAAACTTCAAAATCCGGTTCGTCTAAGATGGAATGAGCGAGGATCTTAGGGGAGGAGCAAGAGGAGGAGGTGGAGCTTCGATCGGCGCAATTTGGAGACCTCGAAACGGACTGCAGAGGTGGGGCGCTGAGCTCGCTCTGAGGGCGAAAATGGTGGCCGGGAGGAGAGTGAACGGAGAGAGGAATGGAGGAACTGGTCGCGGAGTACTGCTTCGCGCAGTTAATGACACGTCTTCGGCTACCGTGGCGCTAAAGCGGCAAGGAGGCGCGAGGGGCGCGGCAGCTGGACGCGCGCCGTGGCAGTGCGCGGTAGGGAGAGGAGGAAGAAAGAGAGATAGTGGGGCTGACAGGCGGGGCCCACTCCCCTTTTTATTTTTCCGAATTTCTCCTATTTCCAGAACTGCTCTCTGTTTTTGACCCGAAATGTACCTTTTCTGAGCTCCAAAAATTATGAAATTGGGTAGGCTCGTATATCTTTTGAAAAGAAACAACTTTTATTTTGGGCATAAGTTCAAAATCGAAATAAATAAAATGATATTTAATTTTGAAGACAGGCTAGCTTTCAAAGGAAAATAAATTATTTGGGACTTTTAAACCTCCAATAAAATTTTCCAAAAACTTCTAAAATTCAAGTGGTTGCAAGAACTTTCAAGAGAGAGTTTTGTTTCACAATATTTCATTGAAATTTATTAACTCACATTTTGAATTTCAAACTTAAATTTGGGACTAACTTGAAATTGGGTTTAAATTCTTTCGAGCTCGGATTTTTGAGAATTTCGAATTCGAATGGAGCGCTTCATTATTCGTAAACATGAAGTGTTACACTAAGACACGATATAAAGAAAAGAACCAAAATTATACTTCGATTCTATTCCTAAATCTCCAACTGAACTTGGAAAAAAACCTCCATGATCACTGTCTCCCATAATCTGCAGCCAAGTGACAGATTTGTTTTGTCATCATCATTAACTAGTAAGGACCACCATCGTATCCAGTGAATTGCTTGAAAGATCACCTGCAAAAAAGATTGTTGTTTAGTCTTGTTGAACGTCATATCATTTCTATTCAACCAAATTGCCCAACATAGGGCTGCAGTACCTAATAAAATTTGGTTTTTAGTTTTTGGTAGGACTCCTTGAAACCAGGAACCAAACATATGTAGGATACTATCTGGTGGTTGAATTCTAAATGTGATATATGAATGCAAAATGAAAATAATTCAAATATAATATAAAAGAATGTGCCTTGATATAACAGCCAAAAACTAGCATACTACAATACACTAATATTTAACTAACTCGCAAATATCAAAAAAAAATTAAATATTTCATCTCAATGAATCAAATGTCTCGGTAGTAAGATTTAATTTTTGTTAGAAATGAAAATAAATTGTTTCAGTAGTGAAATTAAATATTCTAGTAATATTTTTAATGGTAAAAGGGAAATAATAAAGGAAAATTTAATATTAATTTTTTAAAAATATAACTAAAAGAACAAATAAATTGTTCCGGTAATAAGATTTAATTGTTCCAGTGGTTAAAATAAACTATACTACCTGTAAAAATCAACTATTCCGATAGTAAAATATATTGTTGTAAACAAATATTTCGCTGGACGCATACATCAACATGGTAAAAACCAAAAAGGGGACATATAAAAATAAAAAATTATGAAAAAGAAATAAAAATTAAAATATAAAAGAAAATAAAATGGATGGGTGGAAATTAGAAATAAAAATATAAAGAAAATAAAAAAACTTCTTTTATAACGGTAGAAAAAAAGAAACAGGCCACCATGACCGAACAGCCCATCTTAGCCCAAATAGAGACATGGATGATCGGTGGATTGATTTTGACATACTAGTAGGCGTAATGGAAGAACGGCGGCAACGTATTCTTCTCTGCCCCGGAGCAAAAGGAAGCTGGCCACAACGAAAGGAGCTGAAAATTCAAGAAAGCTTTTGCACCCACACAAATTTCTCCTCGTCCTCCTCCCGACTTGCAGGCTTGCAGCCGCTCTTGTGCGAGCCCGCAATCTGGGTTCCAAGGTTCTCTCCCGAATCAACAGGGGATTGAACGGCGCCTTGGCGACGATGGTATATCTGAACCCTGCCGGTGGTGATGGACTCGTCTCGTCGAATTTGGAACCCGTCCATGTTTCCTTTGGAACACAGTAATTTTATAAGAATTATACATAATTTAATTTAATTTTACAGAAAAATATAAGATTTAAGAATTTTTTCTGCGATCTGGAGAGCTAAAGTATACGAAAATATCTTGGAGTTCGTTTGATCACTGTCCTTTCCTTGTTAATTCGCTGTTGCTAATTAATCCTGGCAACTCGAACGGGACTATGTTCTTAGCGTGGCAGCTAATTTTTGTTAGTGCTCTGCTTCCTCAAAACTAGCTCTGTTTTGATTTTTCTTTTTAAAAAAGTTTTTATAGCTTTAGTTTTGACTTCTTCAAAAATATTTAGTAGATCAGAAAAACTATCTTTTTCGTAACTGCTAGCTTCACCCTTAGCTTTTTTAAAAAATAGAAAAAATAGTTTCTTTAAAAACTGTTTGATATAATTTTAGTTGAACCCGATCGACGATGGAGAAACCTGTTAAACAGACCATAAATCTAAAATGAACGCGATCATCTCTGCGCCCAATTACGGGTTTTTTTTCCCTCCCCGCGGTGGATTTTATTCGCCGCCCACTTTTTGAAGCCATCTTTTTACGCGACTCTCGTCCGTTGCCTAGCGGGCGGGCGGGGCGACACAGGGAAAACGCGGCCTTGGAGCACCAGAATCTCCCTGGCTTACTTTTTGCTCCTAGGCTCAAAAGGCAAAAATTACGTTGCTTCAGATCCTCTGCAAAGTGTGTGTCGCCAAAGGTGATTTTTTTTTTCTATTGCTCGTCCTCAATGCGAAATTGAGTTGGCAGCATGCAGTTCCTGTACTGCTCGCAGATGTGGAGAAAGATTCTACGTATTATTTTCCTTTGAGTGAAAAAAAAATGGAATATCACCTTTTCGCGCAATGCTGCATGGCTGGCCTGCACTGCTCGCAGAAACAGGTCCACGCGATCGGCAAAATCTGGGTGGGCTATTTCCATCATGGAACCCAACAACCTAGCTAGGCCCAGTTTGTCCCAGTTCAGAGTCCTACATTTGCGCTAACATTGGTGCTATTGTCAAGCGGACAGATCAGACACGTTTATTTTGCCTCCCTGTGGGTTTGTAGGATGATGGCTCACAGAAAGGACTGCTCCCTCCGTTTTTGAATTGATGTCTCTATTTACTTTTAAATTTAATTTTTACTATTTGTTTTATTAAAAAAATCTAATAAATTTTATATATTTTAATATAATTTAATTTATTATTAAAATTATTTAAATCACAACTTAAAATTTTACATATTCAAACAAAATTTTTTAATAAAACGAATGATCAAAATTGAATTTAAAAGTCAATGTTGACAATTATATTAATTATATCATATTTTTTATTTTATTTGTATTTATAGTGTGCGCCGATTGCTTTAATTTTTCTTTTATTTGAGAGAAGATTGGTATCAAACTATTGAGTCATAATTGTGTTAAGCCCCATCAGAACACAAGAATTTTATATGAATCTCACAGAAATTTTATAGAATTCAATTCAATTTGAAAGAAAAAAACACAAAAAACTAGAAAAAAAATCGGCGTTCCAGACAAGGCCTTAGGGATCAAATGGATAAAGTGGCATGTTCAGGTGAATAAAATAGACTTTTCCCTTTAGAAATAACTAGTTGATTTGGATAGGTAGAAATGTTGTTCACTCCTGTGATGGGCAGCAGGATGGACTCTGAGACTATCAGCCTGGGGCGGTTCTGACACTAGCTAGTGCTATGGATGAAAGTGGGGCGGGCTTCGGCTGCCCGCACCACCGCCGCAAGCGCCGCTAGTAGGAAGCGGTCCAATGCGGCAAGCCGCTAATCGCCGCCAGTAATAGCGGCAAGCCGCTTGCCCGCTTGCCGGTAATTAGCGGCAACCGTCAGGACTCAGCGGCAAGTTGCTGTATCAAGCAAGTATCAACCGTTTCAGGACTCAGCATACTTATACGCTTCATCAACCAAACTGACACATACACATATACGCTTCATCAACCAAACTACCAGATTACTGATGCAAGCATTATGTAACACACTGCACACTTCTCACATGCTTCAAATATTATAAAAATTCTTTAAAAAAAAAATCACATGCTTCAATACGGCACAAGAATTTGGGCACACCCTTCCATATAGTTTCATGGAAGTAACTCATTCCAGCACGCATTTCATCTTGAGGATTTGGAGGAGTTCTGCGGATTTCATCAGTTCTAAAAGCAGCCTGAATCTGTTATAACAGACAGATCAATAAAATTATGTTCAGAACAGAATTGTAGTAGCTTGTAAGAAAGAGGCCGTCCATTCAGAATCTTATATATTAGCAGATTATGTGCAAATAACATGAATTTGGATTTCAATGCAATTTCTTGACTGAAAATGGATACATGAACAGAACTAGACCTTGTTTGTCTACTATATATTCCTGTATCAGTATACTAGAAACTGTTCTTATTTATCTCCATTACATTGAGAAGAAGGAACATAATATCATCACAATACATGTGAGAACCAATCATAAGCTTATGAATGCAAATAGCACTCTCCAGATCTGAGTCTGACTAATGGTTAATAGCCTGATACATAAGTGATTGATGTAGGAGAGTGCAATCGTACCTTGCAGCGAACTTAGAGCAAAAATGTGCTCTTCAACATACTGAGTTCACAAGTTTGATATCTAGTTCTAATAGCAATAACATGTGCACTATAGTCTATTAGGATAAACAGGCATCTCTGAAAAAGAAAGTTTTATGGTGGCATTTTACCCTAATGCAATTAAACTAATCATTCCCAGAGAAAATAAGTACCATTAACTATCATAATCTGAATAACTTTTATGAAGAAAGAGCTTATCAGGGAAAAAAAAACAATAAGCTTATCAGGAAAGAGCTTATCAGCACAATGCGTTGCAATGGTAGAAACATGTATGAAAGATTTACCTGCTTCTTTGTTCGAGGAAATGTAGCAGCCTTAACAAGAACAGTGAGGATAATGATTGCAAAACCATATGAATAAGGAACATGGAGAGCTGATAGACCATCTTTCAGAACCTGCTAATGGAGAAAAAAATATGTATTAACCTGAAAGGAGTTTCAACCACAGTATAAATATATAAACGAGGATTCAGACTCAGAATAAACAAGATCATTTAGGTACTTACCATGCCGAACATTATTTGATTGAAATTCTTTAGGCAGTTTCAAGCATCCACCATCTCCAAATGCATTTTCTGTGAGTGAGACAGTAAGGTATCAAAACAGTAAGGTATAAACAAAAAATACAGCAGTCATCTATGGTAACAAAAGACAAGGAACATACCACCATCATTATTGTTATGAAACAACAATATAAGAATGCTTGTAAAGTAGCCCATACTTGATTACAATATAAGAATATTAATAACCTGAACATTGGCATCAGTGGACTCCATAGGAGAAGGTGGGTGCGACGAAGATGCACGCCGTTGCGGAAGATGATTTGGGTAACTGCAACCAGTTGGTGGAGTCCTACGAGCGTCGACGGTCAGCTCGGACTCATCAATGGCCGGAGATGGCGATGGGGGCAGGAGGTCCCGGCAGCGGCTGTCACTCGCCATACCCAGCAGCGGGAGGTCCTGCATTTCCAATAGAGATGAGTGGATGACAGTAAATCAAATTTTGATGCAAGCCAACTAGGTAGGAGTACATTGCTATTCACAGAAAATGCTAGCCATGAAGGTGTACAGGTCGGTGGGCTAGCCGAATAAAATTTTGATTACATATCCTACATGAATAACCAGCACTTTTTTTTCAAACCCCACAAATGGGCACACATCTGAACAGAAGCAGAGATAAGAATGCCAAATTTAAAGTGCCGATTCCATGCTTGTTTCTTGCGATCTCAGCAGATCGTGTTTCTTAATCAAGGACAGCAGTGCTAGCTAGCGGCCGTTGGTAGGGCAGCAGATTGACAGGAATTAGAGCGAGATCTTCACATGGTCTGTAATGCTGTGTAGTTGCGCGTACTGTATTGCAGTATACATTAAGAAAGTTATCCTAATTCCCAAGTAAGAACAAGCTGGAGGAGAGCGTGCACTAAAGAAGCATGCCACAAAAGACTCAACATTATCAACAATGGATAGGAAACCGCAGCAGCACAACATTCAGATGCACTGAATTCAGCAGCGCAAATGTAACGAAGGAATGGAAATAGTCAGTGCGTAGTCCTGAAAATGTGGCCAAGGGAGCAAAACTTCATGGTTACTGCTTATAGTTCACAATGTATTGGTGAAGCAAGAAACAAGCATGGAATCGGCACTTTAAATCCACAGTTTCGCCACATGAGGGACAACTTCAAGTAAACATGAACACCTTAGGAATCTGGTCATGGGGGCAGGACGGCGTGCGGCAACATATGCAAATCACCTTAGGAATAGACACTTCAAGTAAACATGAACAGAACGGGCAACATATGCAAATCACCTAAGGAATCGGGTCAGATGGGGCAGGACGGCGTGAGGCAGGTATCCCGGCGGCGTGGGGCAGGTATCCCGGTGGCGTGAGGGCAGGTATCCTGGCGGCGTGAGGGCAGGAATCCGGCCGGCAGTCGTGACGAGGTGCGAGATGGCGGTCGCGACGAGGTCCGGCGCTGGCGGTCGAGATGGGGGCAGGACGGCGTGGGGCAGGTATCCCGGCGGGGTGGGGGCAGGAATCCGGCCGGCGGTCGCGACGAGGTGCGGCGTTGGCGGTGGCGACGAGGTGCGGCGGGCGTGCGGCGCGGGCGGTCGAGGGCAGACGCGGCGCCGCCGGGAGAAGCCGGTTGCCGTAGCGGCACCGCACCCGTTACGCGGGCTGTGATAAGGCGCTACGCGGGCCTGCGGTGCGGCTTGGGCCGCCAGGTTTGCGGCGCGGCCCGCGCCGCTTTCACCCCTAGCTAGTGCTTATTTGGGACCGGGTTTGGTTCAATTTTGGTAACCGTATCGTAATCGTAATCAAACACAGGTGTTATCAAAATTAATGTTTGCTAACACAGATTTTGTTTGATTCGGTTATGTAACGGTTTTCCATTATAACACATTGTTTGGCGAAAAAAATGTAACACAAACGTATTAGCAGCATGTACGCAGCAGCCATCTCCTGCAACACAAGAGCAAGCCCTGTCCACATGGAACTCGCCATCGCCGTGCTGCTTGAAGATGCTCCACAGCTGCTTCGCCAGCGTCACCAGGCCGTCCGCGTCTCTCAACCGCGTGCTCGGTTCGTCCGGCGTTAGCTCTGCGAGCTTGCCCTGCTCGTCAGTCATCACTCGTCAATGTCCTGACACGCTAGAATCGCAAAGACGCCAATCACTCACAGCTTTCTGCTCACCGTCTCGGGGTCCAGCTCGTCGGAGAACCTCGGCCGTGGCGTCTCTAGTCTCCCACTGTCCCAGAACCTCGGACACGTCGAGCTTCTCACCGACCGCGAACGCGGTCTCACGAACGGCGCATCCGCCGAGCTGCTCGCCGTCGCGAAACGGGCCGTACCACTGCTCGGAGAACAACTTGACCCCGCGCAGTCGGGCCTCTCTGTCCAGCGCCACCGTCTGCACCGCACGGACCCTGACCTCCCTGGTATCCGGATTCCTGGCGACGGCGGCGGACTGCTGGGAACGACGGCGTTTCTGCGGGAGACGGCGGAGGAGCGGTGAAGCTCTCTTCAGAGGCGGCTGATCTGCCGGCAGCAGCAGCGGATTGACAGGCGGTGGTGGCGAATCGAAAGGCGGCGAGCGAGGCGACTTCTTCCTGTCTCGCGACCCCAAACCAACTCCGCGAGGAGGCCGGTATCGTTCGATACCGGGTGGGGAGCCCCTGTTTCAGGTTCGTGTAGTCCGATATGGGATTACTCGGTTTCCCATTCCATTGATCCGCTAAACAAACTGAAGTATCGGTTTCGGATACGAACTCGGGTTCAAATACGTTTCAATTCCCCTAAACAAACACCTCCTAATATGGCCGGGAACATTGTAACATTTAAATTCGATTTCTTTTGCAATTTCTGATTCTTCAACGAGAGAGGAGATACATCTCCAGTAGAAAGTGCGCCGCTGATGCATCTCCAGGAGTTCCTTGAGCTGGTTCAGTGAGCAAATGGCTTTTAGTCACAGCAAAATGCTCAGAACATTATTCCACATTTTGCTGAATATTATTCTGCTCAGTTCACAACTCTAGCAGGTGTACTTCTGAATCCTCCTTGACAGATCCGAAGGAACATCCACACTGACTTGACTCACGTGCGATCGATCTACGAAACCACGCCCTAGCTCGTCAGTATCCTCGAGGTATGTAGTACACCTGCGACCGCACGCTTGCATTCAACGCCGCCATACTCTGAGGTCTCAAGTGAAGCCACCACCCAGATCCAGATCCAGCCCGTGCGTCCGGCCCTCTGGTGCTCCTAAAGGACGTACGCCTGCACTGTAGCAAAGTCTATGTACGCGCGGACCGGGGACTTGCATTCGCATTCTTTTCCCGCTAAAATGTCAAGAACACGTAGACTTGTACAGTGCCAGTCTAAACTATTTAAACGTATATAGAAACCGGTTGCATTTCGTGAAGCTTCGCATCCCTGGAATCCTGGCCGTATCCGACGGAGGGTTCCACAAACAGCATTGTCATGTGCTTTGCTCCAGTATGAGATTCACTCGATCAGTTTGTATTGTAATCCCTTAGTTGTCACTTGTTAGCCTACATGTAATCTATCAATCAAGGTGTAACAAGTCAAATACTTCCTCCGTTCTAAAATATAAACATTTTTAAATTTAGACAAAATCAAACTTTTGTAACCATGCATTAGTAATGAAGAATTAATATATATATTTAAATATATAAATTATATTTTTAAATTCATCGTGAAACAAACTTTCATAGTATAGATCTCTTTATATTAAAAATTATGTAATTTTTTAAATATTATTAATTAAAGTTAAAAAAATTTCACTTTGACCAAACCTTGAAATGCATTTTGGAACGGAGTTAGTATGTTGAACGATTGTGCCTAGCACTAGCAGTTGTTCAATTCGTGCCTGCTGATTTCACTGCTGGCGCACATAGATCAGAGAGCACAAATCAAACTATTTATCCATGCCTTAAAATTGGACTGTCTATTGTGATTGCTTAATTTCGCATAAGGATCCCTCTAGTCTTTGCATGGGGCCAAGGGGTCATGCCCGACTGTCTGGCCATACCCACTAGGCCATATAGAAATGTAGGAATGGGAATGCAAGTGCCATGGTCAGATCCGTCTGGGAACCATTGTTTGTGTGTTATGTATATGCTGATAATAATGACACCCTGAGATTTAAACTTATCCGAATATATACCTTGTTTCTTTTCTTCTAAATGGGTTTTAGTTATATGCCATTTTCACTTTTCTTTGTTTACGGAAGTAAAATCTGTATCCACGTGTACAAATCACTTTTTCGTTTGTGAAAACTGAGTGTTGCCACTCATTTGCGACTACAGGAGTTTTATCCGAATATGAGAATTTATTTAAAGCCTTAATGATAATGGCAGCATCAATTTACCAATTTATGTGCTACATCCATTACAAAATATAAGTATTTCTAGGTTTAATCAGAAGCAAATTCTTTTAACTTTAACTAATAACATCTACTCCCTCCGTCCTAGAATAAATGTCCATATGGATTTAGTTAAACATATCTTTGACCATAATTTTATAAATATAAATTAATTTTTATATATCTAAAATATATATTATGAAAGTATTTCTTATGAACAATATACAAGTACAAGGCTTATATTTTTAAAGTTCATCGAACCTATATAAAGTCAAAGTTAGATGGCGTGGAACCCATGACGAAAACTACGAAGGTAGTAGAACTAAATAATTTCTAATAAAAAGAGTTGCATGTTATAAAAGTTTGTTTCATAATGAATCTAGCAATATAATTTATATAGAATGAAATGTTATTAATTCTTCAATAGACAAAGTTAAAAATATTTAATTTTGACTAAAGCTAAAAATGCTTATATTTTGGACGGATGGAGGAGTTAAATATCCAATTGAGGTTCTCATTGATTTGACTTGTTTATATACATCGTGTCGGTTGGTCGATCACATTGAGGATCCGCAAGTCTTCTGGTTATGAACATCACATTGGTAATCCATCACTAAAGGTAGGCTTTGTTGGGATACACGGGTCGATTATTGATATTATCGTTGCTTGATGCCCTCAGTTTAGTTGTTAACTCAACATCTTATATTCATTATAAAGATTTTTCGTACGGATAATCATAGTGAATTTGCACGTACGCTACCCTAGCGTACAACTGCTTTTGTCAAATGAATGATTAATTTGAGCAGAAGGTAGTGCGTGAAAGTAGAAGTGCTACCGCACATATCAGCTGATTTTCCGTGAAACTGATCCGGTGAAGTTTGGTTGGACTATTGGTTTCATTTTAAAATTAAAAAAAATTGAAAATTTTAGAATTTTGGGAAACACTAAAATCGAGAGGTAAATCAGTGGAACTAGTTGGCTTTAAAATTTGAAACTTAAAAACCTATGAAACCGAATAAACTGGTTAATAAATCGGTGAAATCATTTGATAAATCATAAAACCAGTCGGTTTACTGTAGAACTTCGACCTAATTTCAATTTTTCATTTGTAGAGATTTTCACCGATTTTCATGTTCAGAAAGCTGGTGGCCACCGGTTTCTACGGCTCCGTTGGTAAGTGACACGCTGGCGACTACAAACTGTTGCGTTCTTCTTAGTGATATGGCTGTATGGAGCTGTACTGAAGAACAACCAGAGGAATCAATTAAAAAGGCAGTTTGCCTTTCTCGTATCAAACAGGTCCATTTGGAACAATGGATATTTTAGTAATCTTACAGAAATTTTATAGAAATCGATTCAATTTTACAAAAAAATTAGCACAGGAATAAGGAAAATTTCCGTATTCCAAACGGCACCTCAATGTAGTAAAGAAGATTGATTTACTATTACGAGATCACTACAGAATTTTATTGATAAGGCTTTTATAGTGAAAAATTATTAAACCAAACAAGTTATATATGTTCAGTCTGACTCGGATGGCTCGCCAATTATTAGCTGTTTTATTAATTAAGATTTTTAATAGTCGCTCGCAAGCCTACACACAGTAGGCTTGTGCATGGTCCGGCTTGCATGCATGGGACCTTCCCTCCACTCGACCATTTGTAGCCTTCTCCATGTTCTGATCTGCCGACTGAGGGATCACTCCTGCAGCTGCAGTGAGGCTTATCTTCCTCAGCTGGCGGCTTCTCCCTTCATCCTCTATTAATGCCTCCTCAAGCCCCAGCTCTCGGCTTACGCAAAGCCTCTCCAAGATGAAGGTCAGTGTTCCTTCCTACTACCTTGCTCTTGATGCATGGTTCTTTTTGATTATATTTCTTCTAATTTCTGTACATGTCAAACGTTTCTTTTCTTAATTACTTTTTCACTTGTTCTCCATTGAGCAGTAATTGTTTTCTAAGCTTCCTATTCTTTGGTAATTATCGTGACCGACCTATATGTGAATTCATCGAAAAAGAGAGAGAGGGGCACAATTAATCATGGCAACATCTAAACCATTGTTATTTGTTATGCTAAAGTTTCAACATTGTGGAAAGTTTTTGGAAGGGTTAAGAGATCACATATATAACTATACGTGTTCACATGACAACAGCATTAAGGCCATGAACCTTTTGCAATAACACTGTTTACTCATGTACCAGCTCCTGGGCTGGATGCACCGAAAGCTACGGCAGAATAATCATGATGTGTTCAAAGAGTTCACCGCCACTGGAGGTACATCGATCAACTTTGCATGATTCTTCATCGATCACTGCATTTTTGCGCAAAATTAAAGCATTTAGTTAATTTGATAAGAAAGCGATATTATATTTGTTCAAACTACCAACATGAGAGTATAGGAATCGGTATGGGCTACAGTATGCATGGATCCTGGGGTGCAAACCCCAGAATTCCGAGTAGTTTCACACTGGACATGCACATGCCATTCCTTTCCAGTCCAGGCTGTTCAGCTCTAGTCCAGCAAGTGTAACAAGTAGCAGTCCAATCATTTTCTTGATATTTTTTCTTTGCAGAAGCATTGTCCCATGCATGTGATGGTATATGTCGTGGAAATTAATTATCTGTACGTGGGAATGTTGCTATATTATATTCAGTTTATAATTTATATTATATTTTTGGTAATAGAATAGAGATAATATTGTAGCTTTCTTCATGTTGGAAATAGTTCAGGGTATCGTTAAACATCATAGGTTAGCCAGAATTTTTTTGCAAACAAAAAAGTTTGAACTGTATTATGTAAAGCGACAGATAATACTGAAAGATTTTGTTCAGTGTTTTAAGAACTTTTGCCGTCTACTCTTCATTTCCTTGATGCTGTTTGTAGTTGGAAACCACGATCTAGATGAAATAGGAATTTCGTATGGTCGTTATAATTCTGTTGCTTCTTCAGTGTGTATTACAGTATTTGTTTCACAGCAGTTCTTACTGCAGGTGGGACCTGCAACTCTATTACCGGGCTGGGCTCGCCGGACCCCGTCAACTTCTTCGCTTCCGGCAACGATTACTTTGCCGATCATGCCTTTGACACCAACCATGAATCTCTTCCGGACAACACCGGTTTCTTCAGCTTCAGCGGCAGCGGCCTTCTCGCCATCGGAACACTAGGCGTTGCTGCCGTTGCCATCCCCGGAGACGCGGATGAAGAAGGCGACTACAGCGATGTCGACGTTGATGCTAACAACACGGATGACGTCGACGGCGCAGCCACGCCCACCTTCACCTACCCACCACAGCAGCCCGAGGCAGCCGCCGTCGAAAAGGCAGTCGTCGCAGTCGAGGCCATCGCGGAGAAGGACGATGGCACCACGACGGAGGACGACCTCATGGTGGTGAGCGCCGAGCTGGAGAAGGTCCTCGGCGGCCGCAACAGCGGCGCCGCCGGCGACCTGGTGACGTCCGCTCGGGCGAGCTTCGCTACCAGCGTGGACTGCCCGCTGCAGGGCTTCCTGTTCGGCTCCCCTGTGAGCGACGCCGAGTCGCGACAGGAGCGCCGGGACAGCGTGGGCGGCGGCCGGCGCACCTCGCTCGGTGAGCTGTTCATGCGCACGCGCTTCGCCGATGAGAAAGTGACACTCGTTGCCGTCAAGGAGGGCGAGGATGGACAGGTTGATGGAGAACTGGAGGGCGCGACAGCTGGGAAAGATAGCGGTGGCGGCAAGGTGATGAAGAGGAAGGTTAAAGAAGAAAAATACTCCGGCGGTGATGGAGCGCCAGCGGGTGCAGCTAAGAGCAAGTTTCAGAAGGTGTGTATCGTATTTTCCAATTTTCTCATCTTTACTTATCAAAAAGCTGCAAAGTTTTGGTTCATAGATCAAAATTCAACCTTCAAATTTACAATCATGGTAGTCTTACAGGCCTTATGTAGTTATGTGTATTCATGTGATTGGATCAAGCATATCCTCACTTTACCCCGAAGACACTTTGTTGCTCTGTACTCTTCTAAACTAATCTTCTTTAGAAAACTGCAACTAGACTTCAAAAAAATTTAACCACTAAGTAATGGAAAGAAATACAGTAGTCTATTTCAGGAGCATATATATGTATGGGCAAGTGCCCACCCTATGACAGGGAAGAGTATTAGCCATCAGATCTTGAGTGCAAGGTTCAGATCTAGTCATATCACCTCTAGCAGGTTATTATGTTGGTCGATCAATGCCATAAAAAACCGTACGTAAACCACCTGGTTTTAAACAGCGCTAAACACCAAATGGTTTATCGGTACACCGATCGAAAACCTTTTTTACTACAGTACACAGTTTGGTTCTGAAGGAAATCCAGCTGTTTTTGGTAGCCAAGCCGAACCGGTTTTTCAGTGGTTCCTGTGAAAACCGACTAGTTTTACTCTATAAAGTATTCCGACTACCGTATAACTAATTCGTAGCTTGTTATGAAAAATTGCATATATGAGGTGACAGTTAAAAAATACTGTAATGAACTGGAATTGGACTAACCTGGTTTGTGATGTCGATAACTTTATTGGTGTTACGTACCTAATTGTTCATAGGTAGCCCAATCTTTTTCATGTAAGTAACAGTGTGTCGGATACTATGTCAGTTTCCAATAACAGTTACCGAAACCTAATCGTTCCAAAGTTTAAGCTATATCGTGTCATAGTTCATTATATTTAATTATATGAAACGTCCATTTATTATCTGGATCTCGTGACCATCTAGGAGAAAAGTTGCTCCTAGAAGTGGGGGCAATGAATTGACACAGCGATTTGTTTGTAATATCCTACCCAACAATATGTTAACGGCTCATTGCGTTTATCATCTTATCATTTGCCTATTTCTTATTGAAAACTTGACGCGTGGATATCATCCACATTGATTCTTCTTTTAGTTGGTACGCTTTGCTGTTCATTTGGTTCATAGACACACTATTGAACATTTGGAACAAGTTAATCACATCAATTTGAACATTCGTCTCATTCAAATTTTTTTTATAAATATAATATATTTTTTATAATTTAATTTATCATTAAAATTATTTAAATTATAACTTAAAATTTTACATATTTAAATTTACTTTTTAAATAAAATAAATTATCAAAGTTGATATTCGAAATCAACAATGACATCAATTTAAGAACGAAAGGAGTAGATGCTGGCCGTAGCACTGATCTTGAGAGAGAACCTCTGAAAAAAATTCTTCAGAAGCCACTTGCGTCATCCAATTTTTTCAGTTGTTATAGTATATAAATTTGCAAAATAATGGATATGATAAGCAAAGCAATGTGTTCTAAAAATCGGAAGCATTTTTGCGCATTTGCAGATCCTTCAAATCTTCCACAGGAAAGTGTACCCTGAGAGCACGGCTCTGGCCAGGAGCCTCACCAAGAAGAGCCGCAAGCGCGGAGGTACCGACGACGAGCCCCCAGCATTACCCAAGCTCCACTGCCGGAAGGAACACCGCCTGCCGGGGTTCAGCTGCTGCGCAAACCGCTCCTCCTTCGGCGGCGGCGCTTCCCCCGACGTCGACGACGACGACGACGAGCACACCGGCAGCAAGAGCGGCCACTGGATCAGGACCGACGCGGACTGTGAGTGTGCATGCACGCATCGACGTTTCGATATCCCGGTCCATAAGCATTGCAATCACTCACCGCACAGTGCATCTTAATCAACCGTTAGCTATTCGCAGTCACAAAATGTAGTCCTGACAGTGAGATGTTCCATACTGTTATTGGCAAAGAATCTTGAGGAGCTGTCGATCGATTTTCTCTGTTAATGATCGCGAAGCTGCCTTGTAGTGACTGAACACATCACTTTCCCTGTCTGGATGCAGATTTGGTGCTGGAGTTATAGAGAAAGAAAAGGGAGAGCGATGAAGTCGAAGTCTGCTGGTTGAACATCATGGTCAAAGCATAGTGAGTATATTGAGTATGTTGTGTACTTGTGTTTGTGTGCTTGCCGCCTAGTACCTTGGACCCTGAATATCATCTATCTGTTCGTCAAAGCTATATATCTGAATCAATGAGTTGTATGTGTCAGTCTATAGAGGGAAAAGGATTGTGAATGTACCATAAACTTAATGTACACTCTACTTCACGATGTGATTGGTGTTTCATGGACCAACCTAGCTTCCTGTGGTTGCATAGTGGCCCACAATTAGAGAGGGCTCGATCAGGGTCCCCCCTAATCATGCTGGTTCTTGAACTCTTGTTGGTGGCCTGATTGCAGAGGAAGATCCAGTGACAGGGATGGACCTAACGGCACATGTCATTTTCCGCGATCCGTACAACTTTATCAGGAACTCTTTCCTGTGTGTTTGATCTGTTACGCATCCACAATTTGGCCATTTGCTTGTCTGCATGTTTGAAATGGGGTTAGCAGGGGTTCGTCAAGTGCAAAGCTCACTGAGAACTGTGTGCAAGAGCCTGAATGGTTTTTGGTTTCCAGTCATGGATGGGACGAGATCACTGAACATCTCCAGTGGTTTTGGTTGGGACCGCTCTGTGCAAAGGACTGTTTTAAGGCAAACACAGTCAATAACAGATTGGCATGGGACCTGTATATTGTTTACTTTCACGCTTCTTTGAAATGATTGGAGCAGATAGGCTTTTAGTTTACAACAATCCACTCAAGCCTGAAACAAGAGGTTGTGCGAATTTTCACCATTTTTTGTATCCAAGTATACTGTTGTAATTTGCAAATGCAAACTCAACAGTAAGAAACTATGATACTACCCCTTTCAATCCTAGAAACCATTTAATTACTATATATGACACACCAACATACTTTCCGATAAAGCACTTTCTTAATAGCATCTATAAAACTTCATTTGAAAGCGAAAAAAAAATTATGAGGCCACATTGTACACCACAGTTAAAAAAAGGCAAAAAAGCATCTAGATTTTACCCTATCTTATCATGTTAACTCCCTTTGTCCAGAAACATTAGCATTTTGAGGTCTGTCCTGCGCCTTCTTAACGTTGATTATCAATAGCAAAAAGTTCATGAGTATAGAAACATAAAGATAATGCTACTAACTAGATTCATCATATACAATCTACTCAAGGAACATTGGGTCCGTGACCTGTTTTACCCACTCAACCTATTTTAGGTGTGGTACATTTGACCCTGCAATCTAGTTTGTTCCGTGATCCGAGTGTGCACAGCATCCAGCTCTCTGCAATCCATGAACGTTGGAATCATATCATAATTCTGCATTATTCCAGTCTCATTTCGTGTCACTATCTGCAGTCATGATAATGAGATGTCGGCAATTGTCGCATACTATTACCACTATCAAAGAATCTGTAAATCTATCAACCAGTTCCTAGCTAGGGAACAGAAATGGCCAACAGTTCACATGTCACACAATATAGTGAGATCTTGATAATAGCTTCACAATATGTGGGTATCTTAACTGATAGATCCTCCTCTCCGTGAAAGAACATTATGGCTGCCGTATGTCAGTTTGAGTGCGAACTCTGTTTTCTAGAGTAACAAATTACGCTCTCAACTTTTTAATTGTTGTCGTCATTGACATTTATCTTTATCTTTGATCATTACACTTATTCAGAAAGTATATAAATAACATATATGTTTTATTAATTTTCTATATCACTAAAGATACTTAAAATACGTCATTGATATTTATCTTTATCTTTAATCATTCCACTTATTCAAAAAGTATAATAAATATAATATATATTTTTATTAATTTTCTATATCACTAAGATACTTAAAATACAACATATAATTCCACATATTTGAACTAATTTGTTAATGTGACGAGTGATCGAAGACGGCTTTAAAATTTAATGGCAACACCAATTTAAAATCAAAAGGAGAAACAACCCAAGTTGATACAGCCCAAAATTAGGATTTGGGCTACGCTTGGAGCGATGCCACCGTCTGCCCGCCAAATTTTTTCTCGCCCACGCACGCTAACGAGAATTTGGACCACACTTGGATGGCAGCCAACATTTGGCTCGCCCGCATATGACGTTGCCTTCATAGTTCATTTATTTGCCAACCCCAGGGCGTGGCGCGGGCGACGAAATCGTCCGGCGATGCGTGGGCGCGTCTGGGCTGACCAAGTTTTGGCAACGTGCATTTCAGTTGAAACCAAACGTACCTTTGGTCTTTTCGACCCAACATATAGCGTGTCAGTGCGTCCCGAATTTGGCCCGGTCGGCCCAGCCCAAATAAGCCCGTACCAGGCACCGGATAGGCAGGGCCTCAATCACACACACACACACTCTCTCTCTCTCTCTCCCCACCCTCCCGCCGGCGGTTAACCGGTTCGCCCTCCCATCATTCGGACCTTCCCCATTGCCGTCGCCAGGACCTGCCGCGTACACAAGCCAAGCATCCTGTCTCTCCTTCCTGTTCGACCATCCATGACCTCCCGAGCAAGCCGTTGACGGCATGGCCCGGTTCCTTACGCTCTCGGGCATACTCGCCGCGGCCGCGGCGGTGGCCTTCCCACCCGCGGCTTCGTCTTTTCCTCCGGTGAAGCTCACGGATAGGTAAGAGTACTCGTTGTCTGTCCTCATTTTCTCTTCTTTTGTTGTGGGAGGCTTTCATCTGGTAGCATCCCTGTGTGAAGATGGTCTGTTGTGTTGCAGGGCCTGGATGACTTCTTGGAGCTGGAGCCTTGGATCCGCGCGAATCTCCGCTGAATACTCGCAACTGCAGGTGTGCGTTCCTCTCCTTTCGGTACTGATATTTTGGGTTAATTGCTTGGAAAAGCATTCAGGTGGTGAATTTATGAGTTAGCTGTGTTTAGCAGAAAATCAGACGTGACCATACAGGGGAATTTAAGTAAGCCGTAGCACTTTTTTTTTTATCAGATATCTATGCTGCTGTAAGGTTCTGAAGCTTTATAGATTTTAGAACACGTCTCACAACTGTATTGTTTTGGTTACTGGCATTTGCGAAGTCTAATTTAAAAATGGAGTTGAGTGAATTGGGAGACAGCTTTTGGTTGCATATGCATGCACCACTTTAGCTTAATTACTTGATGTATTTTGTGTAGGATGCAATGCAATGTATGCACCACCTTGCTCTGTCCTGGCAGGTGCGTAGCCTATAGCCAGAATGAAAATCATTTTGAAACTGAGGTAGAACCTATTTAGAGGAGAAAAATAATTATGTCAGATGCAATGGGGGTCTTTCCTTGCCTGTGGTTATTGTGTAGAAAATATCTATCTAGTAGATCGTTTAATGTCGGTTCATCCAACAAACAATTTCTATGTTTATGTAGGATGTATGTGGCCAACCATATTGAACTTGACTTATTTTAGGTGAGAAAAGTTACCTATCGACCTCCTGGAATCGAACGAAACTTGTTGAAGGAAATTAGCCTTTCTGTCTCTCTTCGGGAGAAAAGGTAACTTGCCTATCTTGGAACAATTTTTTTTTCCCTGGTTGCTTCTAATTTTTTCTGAAATTCTGATATTTTTGCAGTTTTGGTTTGATATTTGGACGAAGCGGGAGTGGAAAGATCACTCTTTTACAGGTTTCCATTTAGGTGCTTTTTAACATTATTTTAATTCATTTTGTTGCTATCGCTCATCTTACAGTGACATGGTTATTCACAGCTTTTGCCGGTCTATCACAACCTACATCTGGTCTATTTGCATTCAGAAGTATAATGATATAGGAAATCCTAACGTCCTGCCTGAATTGCTAACTTCTCAAAGAGTCGGAATTATATTTCAGTTTCTTGACAGGTTTGAGTTACTACTGTTGGAGTATAAGTAAATTGCCCACATTTGTCTATCAGCTTAAGCTTTTGGGGTCAACTGGTTGGTGCATGCAACTCAATATGGTATCAGAGCCAGAGGTTTCGAGTTCAAATTCTGGCCTGCACAACTTATTCAAAAAATAAATTGTAGCCTACTCCTATTTCACGTTTGCGCCCACGAGAGCTGCACGTGCGAGGAGTGTTAGGAGTATAAGTGAATTGCTCAACTTTTCTCATCAGCTTAAGCTTTGGGGGTCAACTGGTTGGTGCATGCAACTCAATAACTACTACTTGCACAACAACTGTGTATGTGCGGACAACCAACATGTGAACAGTAACAGTACATCATTTACAAATTTCAACAAAGATAAGAGCCATTATATCTCTCTTTACAGGTACTTCTTAGCTGATACCGTACTTGAAGAAGTCACTTTTGGATGGCCAAGGCAAAAGGCTGACCTGCATTCAAGGAGCGGCTCGCTATTAATCTTCAGAATGCCTTTAACTCGGTAACATCTGCGTCTGCCGAATGGAATACTTTTGACCTTTGTATTGTTAACAGTTGAGTGAGAAAATTGTTTATACACAAATACTTCCATAATTTTATTTTGTGTTATGTGTCAAATTACTTGGTTGGACTTAGAAACATTTCATTGCATGAGGATCCACAGTCTCTAAGCAGTGGGTTTAAGCGGCGGCTTGCTTTGGCAATTCAGCTGGTATTATATTGTATTTGTTTATTATTAATTAATGTGCTATTCCCCAAAAAAATTGATAGCTAATTTTTAATGGTGTCCATTTCTTTTTTTTTATAGGTTAAAACTCCAGATCTTTTGTTGCTTGATGAGCATCTTGCTGGTCTAGTTTTGTACCTGAATTTACTATACTTAAACTTATCGAACTAATGTTTGAAGATTGCTTCAGATCTTACTTATTGATTTGTTTCTGTAAATATATTTTTGGTCTCTGATTTTTTTTTGTTCATATCTAAAATTAGCAGTCATTTTTTTCCCTATGCATTGTAACATGTCTTCTGACAGTTCCTAGGATTAGTGTTAAGAGCTGAATATAATGATGAAATTATTATGTGCGGGTTCAACATTCTCTACATGTCATATCAGATTGGAAGGCCCGAGCTGATGTTGTGAATCTCCTGAAAGACCTAAAGAAGCACCACACTATATTGGTTGTAAGTCATGACTTAAGGTAAAATTTGGCTCATAATAAACAGGGGATTATTTTCTATCTTTATGAAATATTAACAACGACAAATTTAACGCTTTATGAACCATTTTTCACTGGTCTGTGGTTCCATGCATCCAAAGGCAAACAGCTTCTAGTGATGTAGAGAAGATTTCATAATGCATGGTAAAAAAACATTTTGCAGGGAGTTATATCCGCTAGTGGACCGCTCATGGAGAATGGAGATGGGAGGAAGCTTGAAGGAAGAAGTTTTCCACTTCTAAAGATGCTCTTCTTGGTATGTTATTGGTCATCTGAATATGTAAGATTGACTACTATGAACTAGATTCCGGATCTGGAAATTTATGGACATTCAATGGAGTCAAAGATTGCTGCTATTGAGTTATTTAGTAATGTCTGGTAACTTGTGCAGATTGAGAACTCGAGGATTCAGAATGCTCCACGAAGGAACCATTGATGATAGTCCTGAACTAACGGCTGACATCACGAACAATCTGTGGAACTTTGTCTGAATTTTATGTTGAGAACTTGTCAAGCTATTGCTCCGTGTTGCACAGATGAATGGTATGGCTAGAGAAAGCCTGTCAAATTTTGAAACATGGCTCAAAATGGTGCCAAGGATGATGTTGGCATTTACAGGAAGAGATTCAGAGAACTTATCTGTAACGACCGGGTTTTCTTAACTTTCGATAAGATCCGATCTCACGTGCTTTCGCCAATCCCAGGAGGTTGGCAAGCACGTTTATCACAAGTGACCAATCAAAAAACCATAACAGAATGAGTAAACAAAGATAAGATAAATTAAATCAACGATATCATCCATAGAATTGCTGAACTTCTCAAAGCGGGACAAGACTACCAAGAATCCAAAAGCTGAAATAGCAGCGGGAATAACGGGCTGGAGCAAGCACTAAGACAAACTTTTTCCTCCACAGGCAACTCGAGTGCAGGAGCGAACTTCAAACCACTGCTGGAAAACAGACGAGAACGATCTTTTAGCTGACCTTTGAAAAAGAAGGGCGTGAAAAGCCGTAAGTACATGAATACTCAGCAAACCGCGCGATACCTACCAACCATGTATGCATGCAAAGGATAGTTTCAAGGGTGAAAGCTGACTCAAGTGTTAAATGTAAGTTTAAAACATTTTATTTTTAAGATGCAAGAAGTTTTATTTTTAAAACAATCCAATTTTATTATCTTGCCCCGCAGACATTTCCGTTATCTCAAACGGGGGGTTCATTTTAAATGCTAGTGTAATCTCCACACCCGGCCACAGCTTAAAGACCGGAGTCCAAAACATTTAAAACAGAAAGTAGAGAGAAGAAAACAATACTAATCATCGTGGAAGCTCTCAGACGGTGTCCATACACAGGACGTGGCAATGCGCATTGACTTTAACTCTGCAGAGTGCATGCACCTGGACCCATGAGATGTGGCGCCATTCAAGGAACTGAGGCCTCAGCCCAGGTATGACCACCACACAAGACTCTTCCACAAGCTTTAACTGGCGTTACCTGTCCTCTAGGATAAGGATCCCAGTCGCCTACGCTGCCGGGTCCTGGAGCTGTTAGGAGCGTACCACTGATCAGGTGGGGTATCTTGATTTCATGTGGGGAGTCATAACTTTATACCATACTAACACATCACCGTCAACCCACGAGTAAACAACCAGTCTCAGCAAACTTCAAGATCAAGCCTCTGCCCATGCTGGGTAATGTGGTGTGCATGGTAAAGCACTGGAGACATGTGACACGACGACCCGGTCCTCATATGTCAGGGCATGCACTCTCCGTCCTCAACGCCAACAACCAACAAACCTCTCAGAAGATCTAAGCCTGGAACCTCCCATGTACCCGCAACAGGTACGCTCACAAAGACTTCCCAGAGTCTCCTAGCATCTCAAACTCCTGCCTGCGTTAGCTAAATAGTTTGTATAAAGTTATTTGCAAAACTCTCACATTTGAACCACAGTTCGAAAGCATTTAACACAAATTCTATTTTTATAGTGTTAAGGTGTGAAGTATTGTAAATAGATTCAACTAAGCATGGCTAAGCATAAAAGTAAAGCAATAGTACTAAAGCAGTCCTAGGGCTCATAATATGAGGAACGATAAATAGACACGGCTTGAGAATGTTGCTAGCATATTTTAAAATAGTCGGCATGCAAATTATGGTTTCAAACAAAACATGCAGTTTAAAAACTAGGATCAAAGTTTGGTCAAAAAGCGCGGCTTGCCTTGTGAGTCGAGATCCCATCCGAGATCTAGGTCCTCATGCAGAACGGTTTTCAAGAACTCAGCAACAGCTCCAGCTGAACAAACGGCATGAAAAACGGGTGAGAGACTAAAAAGGACAACAAAACAACTATTAGAAGAGACTCTACGAACGGATACACAGATTAGACAAGAACTGACTCTAGAACATGTTCTCTCAATCATGTCTCGGGGAAAGAAACAGACTGAGTCGAACGCATGAGATTCAAGGTCCGGACACGGTAGACGGCATGTGTCCAAGGCTCCAGTCATACGTTGGCCCGGATAAGAAAGACCTAAAGCTCGGACAGTCACAGCCACGTGACCACAAGCTGGGTCACAGTTGAACTGTGTACGCGTGTCCAAGGGCTTGGACACGGTGCCTGCCACGTGACCCACGGGATGGTCATCGGCTGCACGACTAGAGGACGAATTGGGGCTTGGACACAGTCGATTCAGCGTGTCTTTGCCCTGAAACTGAACTGGACACTGGACGAGCTACGGATCGGCCTAACCAACATAAAAGGAAACAAAAAGACAGAAGTGCTCACCAAAACTTGAGCCAAGGTTGAAGCAAGACCACAAGGATGATGACCGAAGGCGAAAGCGGCACCGGAACTCGACATGACCGAACAACCCCAAACTTAGGTTCGGTCACAGTCGACTCCGCTAACCTTGGCCTAGAGCTGGAACGATCCCTACACACAACGGTAAACTTAGACTTCAGTACTAACTTGTAGCCACGAGTTGCGAACTTTGCTAAGCGACCAAAAAGATGCAAGGACAAGGGAACAGAGCTCACCATGGCTTGGTTCAACAAAGAGCCGGCGACGTCAATAGGGCTTGGTTCAACAAAGAGCCGGCGACGTCAATAGCACGAGAAACTCTTTGACGAAACAATCAGTGAGCTAACCCAAGGAACAACGACATGGACGATTGAACCTACATTCGAAGTGGTGGCTCAATGCGAAACCGACCAAGGAAGAAGATGGAGAAGTCATCACTCACAGATTGAAATGAAACAATAAGAAACTAAACAGAGAGACAGAGATGCTCACCGAGATTTGAGCAAGAGCCGAAGGGAAGCTGTGGGAATACAGGCCTAGTAGAAGACAGCATAGCTCAGATCCTGGGCGCCCGAACATGAACAACGGTGATCCACCGATCTGAAAACAAATGCTAACATGGCTTTATTCCCAAGACAGCAGACCAACAGGACACGAAAATGAAGACAAGAAACACGGTCTCATCAAGGAAATGGCAGCAGTGTGACGATGACGATGGTGGCAGCTCCTCCCCGACGATTCACCACTTGCCTCCAACGACAGCCTTCGGCTGTGTGACAGCCTGGCAACCGAGACGTGTTCTCGCTCCGGCAATTCAGTCCTCCTAGCACAGATAGAGTTCAAGCTCAACCACAGAAACGATAACCAAGGAAACGATAGGAACAAAGGAAGCTCACCGGAGACAGCCGAGCATTAGGGGGGAACCAGCACCTATGTGGACTCCAACACCCCACAAGGTGATCTAGCCACAGCCTGAGTGCTCGTTACCGCTTCAACCTTGTGCTCACCAGGCAGCGAAGAATAATCACGAACCATCGAACTGGAAAAACAGAAAATGGCGACGACTGCAGCAGAACTCCTCCGATCTTCCTTCACCTGAACGGAACTAGACAAGATCATTAACAGAAGAGAAGATGCGCAGAAAGACAGAGAGCTCACCGAGGACCTAAAAAGGCAAACTGGCTGGTTTGATGGAAATGGCGTGGCAAGGCAGATCGGAGACGGTGCAGACGAGATGGAGCAGCTGCGAACGACGCGGGGACGAACACAGCCACCCAGGACGGAGCCATGCGGTCGCAGAACGACAACACAAACGGCGACAGGGTCGGCTTAGACGAGGCCGACGCGGATGGAACGGGTCGACGAGGAGGCTGACGGGATCGGTTCGGAGACACGGCACCGCGCTACGAGCTGAGGAAGCGAACAGGGACGATGTCGCAGAAACGAATGGCGATGGGGTCAAGTAGCAGGACGACGCAGGGACCGACGGGGACGGCGCGGCACGGACGAGGTCGACATGAAGCTTTTGGAAGGATCGAACCTAAAAGCGATGACAGAGACCCGGTGCCGCGGTAATCCACCAGCAAGGATCTGTGATGATCTCAGACACTTGGCAAGCAAAACAATCCAAAGTCAACCACGCACAGATTACACTACCAACGCGGCAACGAAAAACAGAGGCAGAAATCTCACCAGCACTTCACGGTGTCGACAAGCAGGAGATGGCAGCAACTAGAAGGGCCCACCACAACGCACAACTGACCAAGGCAGGAACGTTAGATCCAGAATCCAACACCGTGAGGAGATCGACACAACACGAATTACCTGCACTGCAGCAACTCCCCGTTGCACACGCGAGGATTCGAAGACGCACGATCGAGACCAAACAGAACTCGGACGGGGACAGTCGACACGGGCAGGTCGAATGACGACGGGGCGCAAGGACGAGCGGAGACAGGACGACGAGGACGGGCTGCCGACACATGAAGCCAGTCGAGGACAAGGTCGAGGTCGAGGAGGGCTCGGGGAAGAGGGTGCACGGCGGCTCGATGAGGTCGAAGGCGGCCGAGGCCAGGCACGACGCGGCGAGATCGACGAAGACAGCACTGCACAGTCAAAGAGGAGGTCGGGCGCGGCTCCTGCAGGAACGATGGGGCGCAACACGGGGCAGCGCGCGATGCAGGACGGGCGAGGTCGAGGAGCGGTGCGGTCGGAGAAGCTCGCGTCAGGGACGACACATGCCGAGGACGACAGCGATGGGTGGTGCGGCACAGGGCGTGACGGCCTGGAGCTTGATGAGGACAGGTGCGGGGACGACGAGCTGGGGCCACTGGATCGGGCGACAAGGCGCGGCCAGGGATGACGAGATGACACGCGCGGTCGGGTTCGACCGGCGACGAGCGGACAGCGCGGGGTCGAGGTCGAGTGGATCAGGCGCGGGGTCGACGGATCGGAGAAGACGCGACATCGAGGACAGGTGGCGCCAGGGCTTGACGAGGACGGCGACGCCGGACAGAGATCGACCGACGACGACCGACGCAGGCACGCGCACACAGCGTCGGTGCGCGTGCAGACGGTGGCCAAGGGCGCACGGGCGCACGCGCAGGGACGCGCGAGAGCAGGGGCAGCGTGGGCTGGGGCTC
>BCLF01000054.1:708187-763860 GCA_001602275.1 Zoysia japonica | reverse complement strand
GGCTGCTGCTGGGGCGCGCGGCAGAGCTGGCGGTGCAGAGCGCAAGCAGGAGGGCGGGCGCGGCGGCTAGGGTTTGGGGAGGCGCGCACAGGGGCCGGGGTGGCTGGCGGCTAGGGTTGGGTGGAGTATTTAGGTGCTGCCACGGTAGGTGGGGAAGAAGGAGGGCCGTCGGATGGAACGAGATCAATGGACAGGATCGTGCGAGGTGTTAGCAGGCCGGCTGGGCCACGAAAGAGGAGGGAATCCGGCCCAACTGGAAACTACGGGCTGTTACATTATCTTCATTCAATCTCTAATTCTTAAAAAGCACAGTTTTTCTTTTTTAGATACACACAGTAAAATGTCTTCAACAAAGACGGGTTAGACTACGTGCACACGGAAAATGCAGCAAGAATTATCTTTTCTTATAAGTCTGACGGATGAAATCTCTTCACAGATAACTTTTACAAATCTAATGGACGAGCTCTTTTGAATCTCCCAGTTTTTTGGCCCACATACACCATTGTTAGCTAACAAAATACAACAACTTGAACCATTGTTAGTTACCGAAAAATATGAGGTTAAGAAAAGTTGTTGAGAAATAAAACAAATTCATGCGTGACATTCCAACTGAAAACGACCCCGCGAGGATCTGGAGAGCTCTTCCGAACCTGATCGAGGGGTTGACTTAATAAAAAACTAACGTTCAGTCAGATTCTAATAAAAACGTACGAATGCTGGGTACTAACCTAATAGACTTTTTAAATTCAAATACAAGAGTAGCGTGGATATTTACCTATATTATCGACTCCTAAAAAATAGAAGACCTTTTACAAAACATTTTTAAAAGAAGAGATAATTTTTTATTTGGCTTAAAAAAGTTACAACTTTTCTTTTTTTTGACCCTTTTTCGATTTGAACTTCTTTATATGGTTTAAAATCATTTTTTGATTCTTATTTGGCCATTTCGTCAATTTCGCCTACAAACGGTGTTAAGTGAGGGATAAAATGATAATTTTACATGTTCACTATTTTTTTTTTTTCATTGTTTGATAATATGATAATTGCAAAAAAATTATTTAAAACCTATGTGTACAGATGCTGCATAGCAAAGTTTATAATTATGATATTATCAAACTACACAAACAAGAAAAAATAATGCTTGAATTGAAACATACAAAAGCAGAGGTAAAATGGTCAATTTATGCTCCACTTAACACCATTAGGGGTTAAAAGTGACGGAAGGCCAAATAAAGAATAAAAATAGATTTTAGTCCATATAAGAAAGTTCAAATCGAAAAGGGCAAAAAAAAAAAAAGGAAGTGGTTAATTTTTTGGGACATAATAAGGAATTCTCTCTTAAAACAAACTGTTTCGTTACATTTCCATTCGGATTATTTCGTTTTCAAACTCCATATTTATCCGTTCATTTCCATTTTTGGTTTTCTATTTTCGTCTTCATCCGGTGTTACAAATATGAAAGTGAAAATAGTTGAGATGTTTTCCCAATTATTTCCATCCGTTTTCACCCTAACCATCCATCTGCTACGCCTTGTACTGCAGGGTCGCATGAAACTTAGCTCCGCCTCGGCCACACCGCATCACTTCCCATCGACATCGATCCACACCCCGGCCCTGGTTCGCCGCGTCTTGCCACCAATTTGCCATTGCCCGTGCTGCCGCATCGTGCGAAGCAGATTTAGATATGATATATGTAAACTTTAAATGATTAGTTTGTATTTAACTTTTTATGGTGAATAATAAGAAACTTCAAATTTTAATATTAATATATTATTTTTTAAATTTAATATTTTTTCTTCGACCGTAGCGTTAGCACGGGTATCGGTGCTAGTACTAGAAGCATCACTGTTCTTGTTATTGATTCTCTAGAATTTGCTCTGCTAAAAAAATATATCGCTCAACTGTAGATTGTTCATATGGCAGAACCTATCCCTGACCTTAGCCATGAAGCAATGTGTATGAATGTTAACCTAAGAGCATTTTGTCACGAAATTATCTGAATCCGTGCATGCAGCTCATGCTTTATATGTTGGTGTGCTTCAGCTTCATTCAGACCTTAAGTTGGATACTTGCAAAACATGTTGCCATATTTGTACTTTTACAAGCAGGTTACAATTCTGTGGGCTACTTGTTCTAGATACTTTCATCAAACAATATAATTTTGTTGAAAACAAGGTACGCTTTGGTTGTTCTAGACTACAATTGCCACTTTCACAGCTTATCCTTTTCCAAACTTTGTAAACCAAACGTGTTTCTGTCCCTGTCACCACATCGCCACGGAGGGCAGTTCCTTGATTAGTCAAGGCTGTAAATGTTAAAAAAGGTGATATTGCCCAAGATCGCAGAGCAGAGTATCTTGCAACAAGACACCTCTTCCGATTTGAACTTGCTTCACGAAGGCTCCAGGAAGCTGACAAGCTCGGAACGATTGGTAGGCTAGGCTGTTTGGTCAGTCATCGCCTGGATTGGTGCTTCGGTTTTTCCATCATGAAAGGACCATGTTACCACTGTCTACTTTGCCCTTTTTCTTTTGCTGATTACTGCTTTGCTGTTGGGTCTTACAGAAGTCAAATTCAATTTTTACAGACCTGGGCCTTCTATAGGAAATGTTATTTGTGACTACCAAAGTAGATTGAGGGCTATGGTCATAACTTATGTCCATTCGTTTATCTTTATACAGGCGCAAATGACCTACTACTTGCCACTTTTTTCAAGGTACATAAGTGTTATGACAGTAGTATATACTGTTGTGCATTCTCGCCCAAGCACGTTTAACTTCGGAGTTTTGATGGGATCCGGTGCTTTAATGCTGGTATGATCGCATCCGACATATAACATTTTATTTTATTTAGTCTGCACTCTCACGTTGGTTCATTGTCTCACGCACGCTCTTTGGAGCATCAGTAATTATTAAAACAGTACTAAAAATAAAGATGAACAAAATAGAAAACGGCTAAAACAAATAAATTGAAAACAAAATAACTTTAAAAAATATATTAAATAAAAATCTAAAGAAAAAAGGATGCAACACGAGAACTTCCCAAGAGGTCACCCGTCCTAGTACTACTCTCGCCAAGTATGATTAACTTCGGAGTTCTGATGGAGGACTTCCTAGGAGGTCACCCATCCTAGTACTACTCTCGCTGTACTACTCTCGCCCAAGCACGCTTAACTTTAGAGTTTTGATGGGATCCGGTGCTTTAGTGCTGGTATGATCGCATCCGATATACAACACCTTCTTATTCTATTTAGTCTCCAGTGTCACGTTGGCTCATTGTCTCGCGCACGCTCTTTAGAGCATCAGTAATTATTAAAACAGTACTAAAAATAAAGATGAACAAAATATAAAACGACTACAACAAATAAATTAAAAAAAATAACTTTAAAAAATAAATTAAATAAAAATCCACAGAAAAAGGGATGCAAAACGAGAACTTTCCAGGAGATCACCAATCCTAGTACTACTCTCGCCCAAGCACGCTTAACTTCGGAGTTCTGATGGGATCCGATGCTTTAGTGCTGGTATGATCGCATCTGACATAAAACACCTTCTTATTCTATTTAGCCTCCACTCTCATGTTGGCTCATTGTCTCGCGCACGCTCTTTGAAGCAATCTTAATTATTAAAACAGTACTAAAAATAAAGATGAACAAAGTAGAAAATGACTAAAACAAATAAATTGAAAACAAAATAACTTTAAAAAATAAATTAAAATTCACAGGAAAAAAGGATGCTACACGAGGACTTCTCAGGAGGTCACCCATTCTAGTACTACTCTCGCCCCAAGCACGCTTAACTTCGGAGTTCTGATGGGATCCGGTGCTTCAGTGCTGGTACGATCGCATCCGACATACAACACCTTATTCTATTTAGTCTGCACTCTCACGTTGGTTCATTGTCTCGCGCACGCTCTTTGGAGCATCAGTAATTATTAAAGCAGTACTAAAAATAAAAATGAACAAAAAAGAAAACAACTAAAATAAATAAATTGAAAACAAAATAACTTTAAAAAATAAATTAAATAAAAATCTAAAAAAAAGATGCAACACAAGGACTTCCCAGAAGGTCATCCATCCTGGTACTACTCTCTCCCAAGCACGCTTAACTTTAGAGTTCTGATGGAATCATACTAGTACTACTCTCTCCCAAACACGCTTAGCTTCGGAGTTCTGATGGGATCCGGTGCTTTAATGCTGGTATGATCGCATCCGACATATAACATCTTTTTATTCTATTTAGTCTCCACTCTCACATTGGCTCATTGTCTCGCGCACACTCTTTGGAGCAATCTTAATTATTAAAGCAGTACTAAAAATAAAGATGAACAAAATAGAAAATGACTAAAACAAATAAATTGAAAACAAAATAACTTTAAAAAATAAATTAAAGAAAAATTCACAGAAAAAAGGATGCAACACGAGAACTTCCCAGGAGGTCACCCAACAATGTAGCTGTGTAATTAAGCTAGGTATGCAGACTTAATTCGAAGTTATGAATCCAAATGTGCCTATCTTCTTCGACGCTGAGATAAAAACCAACAACAATATTTTATAGACAGAGTGGCCTACGAACGAGACAGCTTCCTCCATTGACCCGCTCCCTTCCATTCCCAAGAAACGCTATCTGTATCTTGGATCAATTTCTGTAATCACCCATTTTGCAAAGTTTAGATCCATGGGCATACATGACTAGAATTCGAATTGTGTTGAATCTTAAGGATTTACCATCACTTGTGTACCCAAAGGTTTGCACTGGGACAAATTCTTGCCAGTAGCTAGGAACATATGAGGTTTCAGTCAAATAATTCATTTGTCAAAAGCCCTGATTTTTTTTAAAAAAAAAATCATCACTGTCGGGGACATGCTTTAAGATATGCTAATTAATTATTTACATATAGCATCCTCCAGCAAGTGAATATTTAACTTTTAAACACTCTTGAGAATGCTTCGAAGTTGTTGGTAGCTATACTAACATAAAAAGCATGGGATAGGGTTCGCAAAAAAAAATGCAGTGGATTTTTTTTTCTTTCTTAGACTCACGCAACCTGTTGACCGACCCAAGCTTAGTCAACACAGTAAATGGATACAGTATATTATGTGCATATATCCACGCACTCATACAAGACACCTAAATTGCTACGGGTACATCACAAAGTATATTGAACAGTAGAAATGTTTGATGATGATTTTTTGATGTGATCAAGCTACTAAACTCTAGAAAATTCACTAGTACATTGGAAAAGGTAGCATGTTAATCGCCAAAAAAGACTGCATTGGGGCACATGGAACAAATTCGAAAAGCATCCTTTACAGAAAAAATAGGTAAGGTGCTGTCCCTAGTTATATAAACCATGCCACATTAATGGTATGTCAAGATAAAAAGCATTATTTGTTTTCTCAGTGATGGACATCCAACATGTGCTATTAGCTATACATGGAGTGAAATCAACTACTCCCTCAGTTTCTAAACTGATGTCGACATTAACTTTTAAAATCAACTTTGATCGTTCGTCTTATTTAAAAAATTAGTTTAAATTTGTAAATTATTAAGTTGTGATTCAAATAACTCTAATGATAAATCAATTCATAAAAAATATATGATATTTATTAAAAAAATTGAACAAGATGAATGGTCAAAGTTGATTTTAAAAGTCAACGACAACATCAATTTAAGAACGGAGTGAATATGCAGTAAAAAAGGATTTCAAGAACGCTTTGGATAGCTCTTTAGAAATTAGGAAGAGGGTAGAAACTGAAAGAGCTTTCGTAGTCCGTGAACAACAACTTCCCTCATCTTGTAAAAAAATGCAAGATTAATGCATTTATCTACATTGGTGACGAATTAGTGTATTACTAATGATGGATTTAATTACCGTTGATAATGACACTATTTAAACACCAGCTCTAATGGCTATTCTTAATTGTGTTGGTGGTAAGGGGGGGGGGGGGGTGGGATTTTCCGTCCCCACTGAGCTAGACATCCACTGTAAGGTTGTCAATGTGATTACAGTGCCTAATAAATCATGATTCATAATGGGAATTTATGCATAGATAGAAGGTTGACAAGATGTCCATAGTATCAGTAGTTACTTAATTGAACTTCTCTCCTTTGTTTTCTAGAAGTGTTTGATTGTGCAAGATACTTCTGAAGTTTCTTTCATGGCTTGCGGGGTCTACGATAATTCCAACCTTGAAAGCCAAGTTCTACCAAGATTCAATAAACTAAAATTTAGATTCCCGCCTTCAGTAATTTGCTCTTACTATGTTTCAACTACTTACCACACACTCTTCTTGCATCAAGAGCTGAAAAACAAAAGAGTAAATTTCACAAAACTACAGCTAGTTTGTCAAAACTATCACAAAACTACAGATTTAAAAAAGTATTTCACAAAACTATACAGATTTAGTGCATCTATATAATCACAAAACTACAAAACTACAGATTTAAAGAATTGTATCACAAAACTATATATATTTTATGAGTGATGTATCACAAAACTACAGATATAAAGAGTCACAAAATTTGTAGTTTTATGATATATCACTTACAAAAAATATGTAGTTTTGTGATACATAGATACACTAAATCTATAGTTTTGTGAAATTGTATGTTAAATCTATAGTTTTGTGATAACTTTGATAAACTAATTATAGTTTTGTGAAATTTACTCAAACAAAAAGAGCTCTTCTCACTCGCGGCTCCTTATTCTCTTTCAGTTGTAACCACGCATACACAAACCTATGGGCGTTGACTTTGCATGGAATACAGTCTCACCTGCAGTACCTGCAGTAATCAATCCCTGTGCTGCTGCACATGGTGTTCAACAAACATGATCAGCATGCGCCATGCATCGCGTGATTTGAAGACCAGACCTTATCGAGTTGTTGGGTGCGCACAAGAGAAACGACAAAGCAAGTCTTGATTGGAATTGAACTGCAGTTCGATGGGACTTTAAGCTGAGTTTACTGAAAATTGATGTTTCACTTTACGAATTTTGCTGCAATTTCATTAGTTCTGGTTTGCAAGTTCATAGGTAGGCTTTGATATTGTTCTCGATCAATGGGGGGATCTGGCACTGAGAATGGAGCCAGGCAGCATGCATGCATGACGGCAGGTGGTGAATTGTTAGTTTCATGTATTAGGTTAGTGAAGCTAACTTCTCAATTTTCATTGAAAATAATAAGTCAGGTAACAGCCCAGTTAGCTTCAAATTGGTTAATATGATAAGGCATCTTCTCTTTGATTGCTATCATGATAATCTTGTACACAGGATAATCTTGTACATGAACTGGAATGCTATTGAGCCAGAAGTGTTCGTTCCTATGATTGTAATGAAATGGATCATCTTCTATTTGATTGCTACCATGATCTAATCTTTGATAATTACATACTCCCTCCGATCCTAAGTTGTTGTCGCCGTTGACTTTCAACATCATATTTAACCATTCGTCTTATTCAAAACATTTGTTCAAATGTGTAAAATTATCGATCATGATTCAAATAGTTTTAATGACAAATCAAATTGTAACAAAATATATGATATTTTTAAATTTTTTTGGATAAGAGAAATAATCAAAGTTAATATTAAAAGTCAAAAGCGATAATAATTTAGGAATGGAGGGAGTATATATATTTTTCTATTATGTAGGCTGTTCTCAATGGAACGAACTGGCTGCATGCACATCTTGGTGATGCTGCAACATGACAAAAAGACAAAGGAGATGTTCCAGATGGCAAGTAGATATTTGGAGACAATTGGATTCAATCTACTAACCACTCACGAATGAAAAATGTAATAATATGTTGTCATGTATATTATTTGTCTTTTGTTGTTACCTTTGCCATCACCAAGGTAGCTGAAATTTGCAATAATTTGAAGGATGTGTATATGGAAATGTAAAAATTCAGAGAAGCCTACCTAAACCTATCTATATAATTATAATCCTTGTTTTGTTACAGTGCTTTGAGTTAATAATGGTCTTTCATTTGATGGTTAAAAATAGAGAGTAAGTACCTCCGTTCTAAAATATAAGCATTTCTAGATTTAGTCAAAATCAAATTCTTTTTAACTTTTAATAATAATATTTAGAAAATTACATAATTTCTAATATAAAAATATAATTTTATGAAAGTTTATTTCACAATGAATTCAAAAAAAATATAATTTTGTATGATAAAACATTATTAATTCTATATTATTAATAGTTAAAGTGATATAAATTTGACTTTGACTAAAACAAAAAATGCTTATATTTTAGAACGGAGAGAGTACATACTAAACGGTACTTTTTGTGCACCAGTATAATTAAAAAAATATTTGGCCTGTTACTATTTTTAGAAAGAAAAGTCAGTAAGATCAACCACACCGAGTAAAATATACTCTTCGTTTCCAATTAGCCACCGTGCCACGTCCGCCACCTCTTAGTCTTCCAGCTGATATGGTTTGACGACGGGGCATTGTTGGAGCCTAATTAGCCGCACACGGTTTCATATTTCTAGACTAGATAGCGGTACAATATATTCCACATGCATGCACGTTTCCTTACACGCTGCTAGTCCACACACACTGAGCAGGTACATGCACGCTCCTAGTCCTCAACACGGCCCAACATTTGTCCACGCATATTCAACGTACGGCTGCCGGCTCCAGCCGGTCCACACGCGTGACTAGTAGTAGATCACACAGTTCAATGCCTATCAGTTAGATAGTAACGTGTCGACATTGTTACATAGTTTTGGTCCATGAATCTAGCTGCAGCTAGCTAGCTCGACGACGACGTACTACGCGTGCATGACTTGGACTGCACATGTACAGCAGACCGGACTTCTTGCATGCTTCCGCGTTCCGGAGAAGTACCGTGATTATAACGTGGGAAAAATAGTACGTAGGACATCATCTTAGTGTATTAGTCGTGGCCACGCCGTTCGAATTGCTAGTATTATGAGGACACCGTAAACTTGTGTTCTTATGCGTAACATACCACACAGAATATTTCACATTGAAAATATCATCCCTGTTTCTGGACTAGAACCATTCCTCAACTAGAACCGAATAGGTTCAGAGGCAGTCATGGGGGTTAGGAATTCTTGTTGAGACGCGGTTCTGGTACAGGAGCAGGGATGATATTTCTCAAATGAAAAAATATCGGTTCGAGCGGTGCGTCACAATTCGGGCTCAACTATGCACATGTACAGCAGACGGGACTTCTTGCATGCTTCCGCGTTCCGGAGAACCTTGATTATATTACATCTTATTAAAAAATTTAAAAAACGCAAAAATGAACAAGTCTACTTCTAATAATAAAATAAATAATCTTTTCACAAATTTTTTAAATAAAACAAATAATCAAAGAGAGATGTTTGAAAATCTAAAACGACACTTATTTTGGGACAGAGAGAGTATAATATTTAATGAAAACACTGCAAAAGATGCACACCATTGATAAAATATTTATTAGTAATTTGTTCTATCTCGTTTTCTTAGTCAAATATTACCTCGTTGATCAGTTCTTACTTAAGCATTAGCTTGTTGATCAGTTGGGGATTGCCCATCCTGCTGCTTACAAAAAAAATTACTCCCTCCATTTTTAAATTGATGTCGCCGTTAACTTTTAACATCAACTTTGACTATTCATCTTATTCAATATTTTTTTTGATAAATATTATATTTTTATTATAGTTTGATTTATCATTAGAGTTATTTGAACCACAAATTCAAATTTTACACATTTGAACAAATTTTTTAAATAAGACGAAGGGTAAAATTTTAAATTAGAAGTCAATGACGACATCAATTTAAGAATGGACGGATTATATTGCATGAATGATGTACTTCCACCGTTTTAAAATTGTTATTATCATTAGGATAAAAATTTCTAATTTATAAATAAACTAAATTTGCTATCCTGATACTAATAATTTAATAATAAAGACAGTACGGACGCATCTGAACAAAGTTTTGTCGTAGTTCTTTTTCTACGTAAGCTGAAAAGGTTAGCGAAGGTCAACACTGGTTATGTTGTGGAACCTGTTCACCAAGTTTCGAGTCTGACTCAAAAAGGGTCAAATTAATTAGCTCTAATAAGCTCGGTAAAGTTGTATGTCTTTTTTTTTTCCCCCAAATTTCGTATAGATAGAATTTCTTGAATTCATGTGTTCTAATATTGTTATCGCTGCTTAGGTCAAATATGAACTAATTATCGGCGACAATTTTGAAACTAAGAAAAATTGTACTAATCAGCGACAATAATTTTAGAACGTGTACGTTAGGTCTGTAGATGATCAGATGGATACCCATTCAACAACACGTGAGAACGCTGAGATGCGGTAGGTCTATAGAAGTTTCCAAGAAATTCAAATGAACTTGACCCAGCGCGAGCTGTAGACTGAACTAATAATTTAAAGGGTTAAATTAGGTTAAATTAATGTACCCGAGCCTCATACCCAAGTTACTTGCTCGATGATCCGGTGATGACTTACGTACTTAATTTGCTAAGTGGCTGCTGTGTTATGTTATGCACTAATAAGAGCTCACTGCACATAAGATGATGTTGCTGAAAGTGAAGACAAAGCTCCGGTCATCGAACGGTTCAATTTTTAGTAGCTTCTAATTTCACGAGGTGTTTCCTCGTACCTGCAGCTTTCTTGGTCGTTTCGAAAATTCCAGAAAACGAAATGATCAAGTACATGTCAACTTCCTGACTTGTCCTCCACGAGTATGAACGGTTCCAACGTAAAACCCCCTTTCGATTTGATCGAACGTTCATTTTACCAAGCCACGTGGTCTTATATGCTGCTTGCATACTTTAATTAGCAAGTTTTCTCCAGCAATTTGTATCGTTCCTGTGAATGAATTGAAAGTAAATTTGCCTTGTATTCTCGTCGTTAGATTTTTGGTGCAAATTTTCAGCGCACGTATGACCGTGTGGAAAATTAATATTATTATATTTAGCCACGTTCGTGAATGTTTAGCGCACCGGAAAACTGTGGAACAGTCAACGGAGGCGCTCGTGCTTCATGGGCATGCAGGATCCAGCAGGAGCTTGTGCAGTGCTGCCTCGGACAATTCACCAGAGCTGGAACTGCGCCACTGTTGCTTGTCCAACTCTATCGGAACACCAAATCCAGCCCGCAACCTCACTCCGAAACTCCGTGGCGTTCACGACAACGCGCACGGGGCAGCCTGTACTGCTATGCCTCTCTCTCTCTCTAAACAAGAACCTCTCTCTCTCTCTCTCTCTCTCTCTCTCTCTCTCTCTCTATCTATCTCTCTCATGACGCAAGTGCTTGCTTATTCGCGTGGAATGTAGAGCGCGGGGCAAAGCCGCCTTGAGCTTTAGTCTACTGGCCGGTCAAAGTGAAGGTTAACCGGAAAGAGCCGAGCCGCGGTTAGCATCCACCCGTCTATATAACCCTGGTTGTAACTTGTAAAACTCTTTCACCCTCTCCTCTTCCTCACCCCCCTCCATCTCCTGAACTTGGAGCGCCTTCAGGGACGCACGCGGCCATGGAGAGCAATTACCATCCCATGCTCTTCGCGACGCAGCCCTCGTCTTCGACCTCCAACTCATACCCCTTCATGGCTGGCACAAGCGGCCAAGACGTCCGTGATTGCCGTGGCTCGTTCTTGGGGGAGCCTTCCAACTCGAAGGACGGTGTGAGCCCACCTGAGCTCGGGGAGGCGTCGGCGGGAGGAGCGGGCGACGCTGATCGGTCCAGAGGCGGCGTCAACCTAGGGAAGAAGAAAGGCGAGAAGAAGGAGCGGCGGCCTCGGTACGCCTTCCAGACACGCAGCCAGGTTGATATCCTTGATGACGGATACCGGTGGAGGAAGTACGGGCAGAAGGCCGTCAAGAACAACAACTTCCCAAGGTTCGTGTAAATTTCACTGGATCCAACAAGTAATTTCTCCAACAGCACATAGTAACGATTACCTTTCGTCATCGTATCTCCATTTTGATTTGTGACTTTTAATGGCACTTCTTGCGGATCTCGATCGATCCAGATGCTTTTCCGATTTATTTTTGTAACCAGTTTTTAGCCTGATCTGTACTTGACCCCTCTTGCTTTGGTCTTGGCATTAGGGGGTCCATGTTAGGAATTTTTTCTCCTTTTAGGGTGTGTTTGGCAGGGCTTCACTCTATCAGTTTGTGCTACTGTTTATGTAATATAGATACAGTAAAAATACTATTTATATAAAATATTTTCAGCCGTGCCGGACAAGCCGCGTTTTCGAAACTTTCCTCGGCTTACGCATAAGCCGGAGCCGGGCTAAGCCGCACCAAACGGCCCCTTAATACAAAGATACACAACTTTTATGCGTGTTCGAGAAAAAATTGCTTTGCCGAGGTGATGCTTTTTCAATTTACTGGTTGGGTGAACAAATCAAATATAGTTTTTGGCAGTAGGGTTTGGGGAAAGTAGGTGAGATGGAGTCCCGGTGAATCTTCCAAGCTCTGCTAGTGGTTGCTTACATAGGATAAGGACATAACTCATCCCCTCGTCTAGATGAAAACGACTAGTTTCACATGTTTTTCGTGGGCTTGGATCGTTCTTTAAATAGAGCAGCTGATGGCGATCAAGTTTGACCAGAAATAAGTTCCAGCACCCATCAGTTGAACTGACTACAGAGAATATATTCTAATTTCTACTCGGGTGTTCCGTGTTTATCATTCCGAGCTGCCGAATTCAGTCGCCATCTTCACGTTCCTCAGAGAACGCTGAAAGTGGTCCCTTTAAGCTTCCAAAGGATACGGGCACCTTTTTGCTTTCTAGAGACCGGAAATTCACATTTTAAGCATCAGTTACTTGGAGAGAACGTGAACTCTCCAAAGAATTTTATTATTAGTAACTGTTTGTTTGCTTAGAATATATTTAACGGTTAAAAATAGTGAGGTACCTACTGAAAGGTAAGTTGTGGTGAAGATTATTCAACTTCTTTAATTACTGTGTAATCACAGACGAGTAAATATAGTTTTTTTTTTAGATTGGCAACTCGAATATGCCAGACTCCTCCCTTTTACTCCCTCCGTTTTAAATTATTGACACCGTTTTGACCATTTATCTTATTTAAAAAATTTGTCCTAATATGTAGAATTATTAGTCCTGATTTAAGTAATAATAAAGCAAATAATAATAAAAAATTTACAAATTTGAATAATGTTTTTAAATAAGATAAATGCTCAAAGTTGATGTAAGAGTTAATGGTGTCAATATTTTAAAATCAAAGGAGTGGTTAAGATGGAGGTTCAGTTAGGTCTTGTTTGCTCAGAACTGGGATCTACTAAATTGTTTAACAGTTTGCACTTCTGTAATAGAGTTGTCACATTGTCTTTAAAGAGCAATAGTACTGTATCACATTATCACTTTTTCTTCTTGAGAAAAGAGAAAATCCTGTAAATCCTCAAGTAATTTTAAAACAGACTAAAGTAGTGCAGCTTGGATCAATATATAATTATCGAGAGCTAATTTGGATTGCATAAAAATTGAAAAATCTCTCCGGTTAGCTAGAGTATTTCTAGCTAGAAGGCTATAGCTACTGTATGCAATGGTCTAACAAGTTGGAGTCCACTGTAAGGAGCAGGAAGTGCACTCGCGCCTATACTTCCTTTTGTGAAGGCACACCTCTATTGTAACTTATGGAATCACGTAGTCCAATATACCAGTGAGTTGGAGAAATAAGGGAAAAGCTTTTACATGTAATTAATCTACGGATTGGAGGCTAACATGCATAACTGTATCGATTCTTCCAACTGGGAATATGGCGAATTTTGTTGAAACTTTACGCAACCAAGTAGACTAGAATCTTCCTGCATGGACATGACAAACATGCTATGACATTGTGCAAGCAGAAATAAACGCGCCACGGAAATTAATATTTGTTATGTGCACGTGTGCAGCGTATTTTTGTTGTTCATTTATCATGCTGCACGTGTAAAAAGTTCATGAAAATTGTTCTAATTGATTTTCTCCATGTGGACGCAGGAGCTACTACAGGTGCACACACCAAGGTTGCAACGTGAAGAAGCAGGTACAGCGGCTGTCCAAGGACGAGGGTGTGGTGGTGACGACATACGAGGGCACACACACGCACCCTATCGAGAAGTCCAACGACAACTTCGAGCACATACTCACCCAGATGCAGATCTACTCAGGCATTGGCGGCTCGGGCTTCAGCAGTAGCTCAATGTTCCCGTGAAAAGGCAGGATGCACCATTCAAAACGAGCAGCACCAGGGTTTTATTAATCTGTAAATTAAGCTTTAGTGATGTAATCCTTTTTTTTAAAAAAAGCTTTAGTGATGTAAGAGAAAATAATAAGCGTGATTTAACAAATAGATGCAGGTGATACTCACGCAGCTTTTCCTCTTCTTCTTTCGTTTCCAGTTATAGACTAGAGTATGATTCAAAATATGTTGTTCCCTAAATTATGACTGAATTAATTCGATTATATATTGGAGGGCACATAATTTGTGCAACTACATCTTTCATATCATATGTGGATGGTTGCTACTATATATATCGTTCTGTAGGTGCACCATTATAGCATGCTCAGCGATTAAACTTTCTGCAAAAAAAAAGAGCCTGTAAACTATGTTTCAGTTCAATCCTATGATATATGTTAGGAGGCACATCAGTAATTTGAATTATGTTAGTGAATGATTATCACTTCACTAACCTGGCTGTGCCTTGAGTGCTTGCACTAAAGACCTTGTGGTGTCCTTTTTGAATTATGATTTGAACATTTTCTAGGATAGGGCTTAAATATTCAAAAAAATCTAAAAAAAGAGTACTCCCTCCGTTTTTAAATTATTGACACTATTGACTTGTAACATCAATTTTGACCGTTCAGCTTATTCAAAAATGAAAATTTTTATTATTATTTGCTTTATCATTAGTGGTATTTAAAACATGACTAATAATTTTACACATTCAAATAATTTTTTAATAAGACGAGTGGTCAAATTTGAAGTTAAAAGTCAACAATGTCAATAATTTAAAAACAGAGGTGTTATTATGTATGGTCTGACAGAGCCACATCCATTTCAACTTCATAATCATTCACATTCACCAAAAGTAGTACTTGCCTGGTCTGGTGTTAGAAATTTATATTCCCACCACTATACATTCCCTGTTTACTAATAGGGCTCGATAGCTGAACATCGGGTGGATGAGGCAGTTTCAGCAGTTTTTCTATTGTAAATTCGATGCTGCAAAACTTGCTATCATTCTTTTGTAACACTGATTTTTATTTTATCAGCATTTCCTTCCTTTTACTCCATTGTATATTTGCTCCCATACACGTACTAATACGTGTAAGATGTTAACAAAATGTGTGTCACAGATCTCTTCTACTTCACTACTTCACATGTAATTCCCAAAATAAAAAAAATTCAAATAAAAATTAATTTATAGGAGAATCTTATCATAGCGTGATAATTGTGGAGATGAACTCCCTCTACCCCATAAAGTATACTCCCTCCATTCCTAAATTGATGTCGTCACTGACTTCTAACATCAATTTTAGCTATTCGTCTTATTAAACAAATATCATAAATTTCATATATTTTGTTATAATTTGCTTTACCGTCAAATTGTTTGAAACACGACTTATAAGGGATGAAAAAGTAGAGCGCGAAAGTACATATAGGACCACGTGTGAGTTTTGGATAATTTATGATAAGTAATTAAATATCTAATGTTATTAATCGGGTATGTGTCAGGGAAAGTTTAAATTGAGATCTATGTGTACCCTTGGGAAAAAGAGAAAAGCGTGGAAAAAGGGATAACTATGGCTTATTTTGTGTTTCTCTCTTGAATAATAGTTACACAGCACTATTAATACGGACACATCGCAAAGGCAAACAAGTGCTAAAAAAAATACTAATTTGCATTTTGGTGAGTGCTAACTTAGTTCGGGATTAACCAAGTTCGTTCTTTTTCGAGATACACAGGCTTGCATGGGACCAAACTAGTCTGGATTTGTGCGGTCATACCAGACTAGTCCGGGTCAAAGCCAGACTCAAGAAAAGGTGCAGTACTCATGATGAATGTGCAGAACCTCCATGAAATAGGATGATTTGCTCTTACAAGATCAATTTCGGGTGACATTGAACGACAATATCCAAATAGAACAACACGAGCGATGAAAATACATTACTGATGGATTTAAAGTCTTGTGAAAGTAGTTAGAGTTTGTTTAGTAAGATTTTTTTAGATAATGGTAAACAGAAAAAAAAATCTTATTAAACAAAACATGCAATTCAATAGACCATTCAAAAGCGACAAAACATGGCAGAAGCGAAGATACACATGGCGATCGGAGGTTGGCGAGGTGGAAACCAATTCAATAGACCATTCATAAGGGGGTTCTCCGTCTCACACCATTTTGTCACGACAATAACAAGGAGGAAAAGCAATAAAGCCTTAGCAACTACAGTAATACTCAACAAAGCTTTCCTATCAAAGTGGCTTTCTAAAGATGACTCTAAAAATGCAATGGCTCTAACATTAGGAGGGATTTATTGCAATAATCAGAACTAATAGTTGGTACTTCTTTCAAATTTTAGCCATGTTAGTAAGTATAAAGAAGAAAGGTAATGTACAATATTTCTTCATCTTTCATCATTGCAATATGTATGCATCCGTTGTAATATTTAGAATTTATTTTATTACAAGAACAATTGAATATACTACTAGAACAATAGAAATTTACAATTGGAACATTTTATTTTCACTATTGAAACATTTGAATCTTTCTAGAATATTCCTTACGTCAGATTTTTTAAAAAACTTTAAAACTAAAATTTAAAAATAAAAAAATATCGTGTGCGATCTCAATATGTTGCATTAATTCTAAGGAATATGTTGATCCTAATGGATTTTAAAAATGAGCAATGATTTAAGAGAAAAAAAAATGATTTTAGTTGTAATTTGGCCCAGCAGTCCTTATCATTTATGCAGCCCATGCAGCCCTGAAGGGGCGGCCCAGCAGTCACTCGTCCTTTCGTTCAAACATAAAATCTACTTATTTAAATTATAATAATCCTGTGGGGCACGACTCTGGCCTAAGCACGGGTACGGCACGTCATACCAGCTCATGCAAGACCAGAACGAGCCTTGCCATGTTGAAAATTTTGTGATTCAGATCAGCCCATTTGGACGTGTATACTAAACCAGCTGCCAAGTGGTCGGTCCACCTTAGGCCCTGTATGGTTTTTAAAAAAATAGAAGGGAAATGGAGTGGAAGGAGGGAGACTGAATCCTGATTAGAGAGTAATGTATTCATTTCACCTCTAATTCATTTGGATTGATGGATAACCGAACAGGCGGCAACCATGGTTAGCGACCAGGCGGCAAGAAACTCTTGAGCAAAAGGATTCATATGCAGGGGCGAAGCTAAATCAATATCTTGTCAATGGTATAAATGTGAAAATATGATAGAGCTCATGTGGGCTGAAGCAACTTGGACTAAAGTAAAGCCCACAGGGCCTTTGAGCCCACTCAGCTTAGGTGAGAGGAAGGTGGAGGCCTTCTGAAAAAAAAGGAAGTGAGAGGTATTAAAGTTTTTTAAAAAAAAAAAAATACATAGAATCAGCCACCTCGGGGACTAGGAAGATGGTGTCTGCGGACGTGCAAGGTGCAACTCATTGAGTGCCTCTACTAAGTACCAACTGAGAAAAAGTTCCGTTCTCCATCCGAGTGAGACACAGATGGTAGCTTAGGGGTCCAAGTCCAACACGCGGGGGCTGGGTGCCCACCAGGTACCATCGCCATTGTTGGTATGTCAGGACGCTGACGCGCCGTAGCTGTCACAATACCAAGTCCCCTTCCCTCCCCTATCCATACATGAGGTTTTTTTAAACCATTTTAATCTAATATTTTTTTAAAAAAAGCACGTACTCTCTGGGTTCTAAAATATTAACATTTTTAAGTTTAAATCAAAGTCAAACTTTTATCAATTTAACCATTAATAATATTTTATCATATAAAAATTATATTTCTTAAATTCATCATTAAACAAACTTTTATAAAAATTATTTTTTATATTAAAAATTTATGTAATTTTCTAAATATTATTAGTAAAAATTAAAAGATTTTAACTTTATCCAAACTTAAAAATGTTTATATTTTAGAACGGAGGTAGTACATGTTTTTTTTTAAAGTATTAGATTAAAAAGGTTTAGTAATTAAAAAAACTGCGCATACACACACCGGTTTGTGTGCTATCTCGCCCGTCCATGTGCTGCTGTTCTCTGTCGCGACGCCATGCTTTGACACCTCAGCGAGCTGATGGTGAAGGGGTGTGGAACATGATTCAGGCCAACCACTTTAGGTCTTGTTGGGCACCTACGAAATTATTTGTAAGTTGCATTTATTTTGGAGCTGGATTGAGTGGTTCCACATGTATCACTGAAACTATGTGTAAAATGGAATCCATGGCTCAACTATTCCCACCGTCAATTTTTTATGTTCGGTTAAAGCAAGTAAGGAATCCGGAAGTCGATTTGATTTCGATAGTCACTAGGTGCGATTTCGTTACATGCAAGGAAGGGGTGGGAATGAATGGGATTGATTGATTTTCAAACCAAGCTAGCTCTAACCAGATCGATCAATACAACTCGTTCCGAACCATTCCAAGACTATTCTGATCTAAAACGAACAAGACCTTAGGGCCTGGTCATCTTGCCTATTACTCTTCCTATGGAACGGTCTGACAATGGGATTCAAGTAGTCATAGATTCAAAGGGCAATTGTGTTTTAACCTTTACTTTAGAGTTTAATTGTGATTTTACCCTCATTTTTAGGGTTTGTAATTTACTATTTAAAAACAAACAATTTGTTTACCCTTACTTTTAACACCATTAGCTTTAGTACCAAAAAATAATTAAAAATAAAAAAATAAAATAAAATAGTAAATTATCATTGTATCCCTCATTCTATTCTCATCCATAACTCAATACATTCATAAAAATTTATGTAAATTTTATTGAAATTTATCAAATATGCCAAAATAGCTCAAATATCGATGTCAAAATATTATCAGTATTCATACAACATAGGGTAAAATTATAATCTCCAAAGAAATAGGGGTAAATCAATGATATTTTGTCTTGTAAATGTCATATTTAACACCGTTAAGTTTTTTACGGAGTAGAGGTAAATTTCACCTTTAGTTTTGAAAATCAGGGACAAAATCACAAACCTTAAAAAATAAAGGTAAAACCATAATTAAGCTTCAAAGTAGGGGTAAACATACAATTGCCCCTAGATTCAATGCTACACATAGTCTAAGCGACACATACGAATCCACTTAATCTTGCTATAAAATGAATATGGTTTATGAATGATTACATGGCTGCCAAACGAGGCTTTAGGCTTTGTTCATTTTTTGTATGAATGGTCTGGGAATGATTTGTAACGAGTGGGATTGGCCAGCCAATTTTTAAAATATGGTCGGATCGAAAACAACCGCTTAGTTTGTACTCCCTTCGTTTTAAAATATAAGTATTTTTAGGTTCAGTCAAAGTCAAACTCTTCTTACTTGACCATTAATAATGAGGAACTAATAATATTTTATTATATAAAAAATATATTTTTGAATTCATCGTGAAATGAGTTTTCATAAAAAAAATATATTTTTAAATTAGAAATTATGTAATTTTCTAGATATTATTAATTAAAGTTTAAAGAATTTGACTTTATCTAAACTTAAAAATACTTATATTTTATGTGGCACCCCGTTTTTGAAATGCACTGTGATACACGTATCAGTCCCTAGATCAGTAGCTGATATGCACAACATAACAGAATGTATATCGAAAGCATACATCGAAAAGAAAAAAGATACCTGTGACAGAACTTTTAGCGGCAACACGGCAAAGATCTCTATGTCCAACACCAGTCGACCAGCCAAAAGTGAAGCAAGCAGCGGAAGACCAAAGCCCACATCCACAAGCAGACTTGGAAAGCAGAACGAAAACCCAGCACGTCGTCATCTACGCGGTCTTCTCTGTCTAAAACCATAAATGCAAACGGGTGAGTACATAAGGTACTCAGCAAGCTCTAACACTAGGCAAGGGTATATGTTTAGATGCACATTTGGTTGTAGCAAAGATGAGGCTACGGGGTTCAATTTTTACGATAAGCCAGTTTTTATGCAGGGTTCACTACAGAAGATTTTTAAAGGGGAGTGAGAACATTTGTTGTCTATATTTTAGTAGGTTAGACCTGAGGGAGCATAAACCATTCCTGTCAGTTCCCAAATTTTAACTGGGCCTCCGCTATCCCATCCAGTTACTTTCTAGAACACGAGCACCTACACCCACTCACACGCCAAGGATATCATAAAAAACTAATCGAAGGTTATCCGAACAAATAGCATGCCAATACCGTGACAACGGCCTATCTGGAAGGATTTTACACTCTGCAGAGGTTGTGCACTGTACCCATAGATTATGCTACTCCTGATCAACAGAGTTGCATAACGCTTACCCCACAACTACATAGGTTTTCACAGATTCCACCCAAGATGCATCCAGGGGCTATCCGTCGGGATTTCACTCCCGATGACGCGACGGTACATTGCCGGAGCCGGATCTTGAAGATTTACGGCAGTCAGATCTTTTTCTGGTCCCCTACTACACCGGGTATTACCAAACCAAGGGCTATATCCATGAGCTTACGGTCCCATGACGCGGGCAATTACATGGTCGAAAGCCGGGCAGCGAGTTATCTCACGCCTTGCTCCTGGCCTCTTGTGTCACTTCGACCTCCTAGTGGCTCGATGTGGAAAACCTACATATCGAGGATAAGTCTCGCCCAAAATATACAGGTTCTGTGGTTGCACGAAAATTGCTAAGTCGATCGCTAACGTATCGGTCCTTATATAGCAGGGGTGGCGGACTCGTCCACGACAGGTGAACTACAGCGAAGCTTATACACCTATCGCCATCACCTCATGTGAGCCCCACTCCACGACCAGAATCACCCATCTTCACCTAGCACCAGTTGCACTAATCCCATCCTGTTTTATTTACACACACACCACCAAACACAGTTTAACGCATTTTGTAAATAAATGGTGTACGGTGTAGCGGTGCGAGACACCACAATTGGGGTCCTAAGCATTTTACTAAACAAGGCAACTCTTCGTTATTTAAAAGTATTTAAAGACGGAAGACCTATGTTTAACAAGGAGGATATTGTCAATGGGTAATCAAGGTACTTAATATTAATGTCTAGTAACTGACACTAATATTGGTAAAACAATCAATCAAGTAAGATTATAACTAACACAATGTTTTAAATCAAAATATCATGCATAGCATTATAGATAGGCACTATAGGAGCATTAGCAAAATATAGGTTCAATATGATCAAGGGGTTAGCTTGCCTGCAAACTCCTAATCTTCGAAGCTTGAGGTCGGAGGTTTCTTCATTAGGATTCTAGTCTTCTATCTCTAGCTTCGTGTCCAAATCCTTGTGCTTTTCTTCACACGTTGACCTTCTGGCTCCTCTTGAAGCTTGACACTTCCTTACACTCAGCGTTATCTACGCGAAGAAAGCCTAATAAGACTACTGCGAAAGACACAAAGCTAAAAAAAAAGCGATAAAATCTAGAGCTCCAAATAAGAACCAATTAAACACCGCGAGGAAAAACTAGTGTAAGTCATGCATGATGCGGTGGCTGATATATTAAGCTATGGCTTAGTGGAATGTATACTAGGTTTGATGCGAATGGAGACACCACAGTATGGGTGCCACGGTTAGGCCATGGTGCACGTGCACCCGGGCCATACGACGTCGCATGACAGTCGTGCATGCACATCGCATGTAAGTGTATGCATAGGTATATTGGCATAAGTTGCGGATATGTGGAGTGTATAGTGTACCATTTAGTTATCTAGTTCCTAGTACGTAACCTCTAATGTGTAGAGATTAATTATAGGATTCTAGGCTTATAGCTAAACTAGTATGGTTCACTGGTGCTTACATGCACTAATGCAGGTAAGATGTATATGCGGCTATTCAACATTTACTTTCTATTATGTAGGTGATCTTAATAATTACTGAGTGCCTAATAATTAGCTATTGAGTTATTCTTGTAGTTATACCATTAATGTTAAATAGGCAGCACGTGCACTAGCATAGGCCGATGTGTTGCGCATGCTTTCTAGTGACTAATTACTTGACTCTATAATTACAACTAAACTACCACATTAACAGGATGACGTCAACTGTGGTGCGGCGTAGGCATAGTGCTATTGTTAATTATCTAATTTATACATACGTGGGTGCGTCATTCTAGGTGCTTAATGATTAATTACCTAGTTTAATTTGTGTAATTAAACTACTAAAACTAGCAAGTGGTACATGTGCTATTGCGTGAGTGAAAGCATGGCAGGATGCTTATGGGCTGCTATCTAAGTAATCACTTATTTTCTAATATTTAGCTATTTGTATTTAACTACTAATCAAAGGATTCTAACCTTAGACTAGATTACTTAGTGCTAACATGGGTATGCATACTAATGTGTGCTAAGTAATGAAGTCATGCTATGATGGGGTGCACACTAGCTTTTATGAATCTATGCCTAGAGCTGCATCATAACTAAAGACTTGCACCAACAATGATAAAACAAATAAAAGGAACAACGATTAAATTCTGCAAAGAACTTACTATTAAAACAACCAGCAAGATCAGATGTTGGCTGAGGTTTGGATGATTCGATGTGGTGGGGCTCGAGACAACGGTTCCAACGATGCCAAAATTACTGAAAACGGAGTTGAGGTGTGGCGGTGGTGAGGCGAACAAGGTGTTCACGATGGAAAACAGGAAATCCCCATGGACACGTTTCCCAGCACATGTCCACGGCTGTCGGGTGTATGCAGGTGTGAATCAGAGGACAACCTCATGGTTACGCTGCCCGGTCCGTGTCCACTGCTGGACACGTGCGGGCGCGAAGTGGTAAAACAGCCTCGTGGTCACATAGGTCGGTCAGTGATCTCGGCCGTTTTGTGACATTGTCGATGATCTGTGATCGTGCTGTGGGTCACACTGCCGGTGCCGTGTCCTGCCTTCAAGACATGTGCGTGAAGCCCGGCAATGACCCAGCTCTGAGGCGCATGGTACACAAAGTGTCCGAGCCCGTGGACACGTGACTGAGTCCGTGTTCGTGTTTGTGGACACGAGGCTGTGATAGGAAACTTGAAAAGGCTGCGGGGACACACGGCCCGGCCTGAGTCCACGGCCCCTGGACACATGAGTGCCCAGAATCGGGGATTTCTCCGTGGACACAGAGTTCTCGACGTGTTCGTGGACACATGAACATGTGCGCTGTGGTCGTGACCATGGACACGAGAGCTGTGACGTGTCCGTGGACATGTGAGCTGTGATCGTGTCCGTGGACACGTAGACTGTGACGTGTCCGTGGACACGTGGGCTGTGATCCTGTCCGTGGACACGGGAGAACTGTGATCGTGTCCGGGGACACGGGAAGACTGTGACGTGTCCGTGGACACGTGGACACGGGAAAAACTGTGACATGTCCATGGACACGTGAAATCGTGACTTGTCTGTGGACACGTGGACACATGTCTGTGTCTGTGGACACGTGAAATTGTGACGTGTCCGTGGACACGTGGTCACGTGAAAACTGTGACGTGTCCGTGGACATGTGGTCACGTGAAAACTGTGACGTGTTCGTGGACATGTGGACACGGGAAAACTGTGACGTGTCCGTGGACACATGGTCACGTGAAAACTGGGACGTGTCCGTGGACATGTGGACACGGGAAAACTGTGACCGTGTCCGTGGACACGTGAAAACTGTGACCGTGTCCGTGGACACGTGAAATCGTGACGTGTCCGTAGGCACGTGGACACGTGTCTGTGTCTGTGCCTGTGGACATGTGCTCCGAGTCTGGTAGTGACCCGACTTGGGGTCACAGAAGCATGACCATGTCCAATTTTGTGGACACGAGCTCCGGGTCCAGTGGTGACCCGGCTCGGGGTCACGGGATCGTGACTGTGTCCAAGCTCGATTCAGTCACAGGAAGGTGACCGTGTCTGAGTTTCAGGACACATGTGAACGGATCAGCCAGCTACCGTGTCAGGGACACGTGCCGACTACCGTGTCCAACCCTCAGGGTGTGTGTGTATGCATGGGTGTTTCTGTAATTACAAAAATGAACAGGGATCTTGGTGTAAAAATGAATAGGACTAATGTGCCAATAAACAGGAAATCAGGGAGCTTTCTATAGGTCTAGGACTTTACATAAAGAAGTTGGAGGGCTTCTCTGCAACTATACTTGGCTAGTATTATATACGAAGAAGGTGGAGGGCTTGTCTGCAAATTTTCTTTCCAAAGGGGGAAGGCATGGACTCTGCACAATCCGTGCGCCACAGCCAGTGCAGGTCCACAGGCCTCGCCGTGGACCGCGCCGACCGGCCGGCCAAGGGGGCCTCACCGGACCTTGGGAAGGGGAAGAGGTGCAGTAGGGCGGTGAGGTGAGCTAGCCGTGAGCCTGCTGGGGCCAGGGAGGCGACGACGAGCGCTGGCGGCGGAGTGGAGGCAGAGCAGGGCGGCGGCTCAAGGTGCCAGCCCGCTGGACAGGAAGAGGTGGCGGAGGAGCAGGAGGGCGGCGTCGGGATCCTCCTCGAGTGCTCAGGTTTGGTTGGGAGGCTTCACAGGGCCCGGCCGCGGAGCACTCGCATGCACGCGGTGGCAGCGTCTGGTGCCAGGGTGCAGGGGTGGCAGAGCGGCTCGGGATTCCGGCCGGGAAGAACGAGTACGGTGTGCTGAACCTTGCCATGGGTTCGAGGGAGCCAGGGAAGCGCCAGGCAGCGCCGTCCGAGGAGAGGAGGTGGCTCGCCATGGCCGCGCTGGGTGGAAGCTCGATTTTGGCCCGGTCTCACCCAAATTGGTGAGGCTCGGAGGAAGGGCTGCGGAGGCGGCGCGGTTGCTGGTGACCACGGCGACGTCAAGGAGGCAGCATGGAGCATCGGCCATGGAGGCCCGTGAGAGCTTGGTGACGGTGCGCCGCAGCTCGTGTCGGAGACGACGCGGACGGCGGCGCGGGCCGGAGCGGCGTAGCGCGACGGCAAGCAAGACGAGGATGGCGTGCACGGCGCGACGGCTAGGAGGGCGCATGCGGCCGGCGAAGGACGAGCGGTGCGCAGGGTTGTTGTCTCCGCGAGCTGGGAGGTGACGATGGTGAGTGACGAAGCGGCCGAGCGATAGTGTGCGTTATGGCGCTCGTGAGCTGTCGGGGAGACGGGGAACTAGGCAGGCGACGTGCGGCGAGTGGCGGCTGCGTGGCAACCTGGAGGGCGGCAGGGAGCGATTGCGCTGCGCGTGGCAGGGCGCGTGGCGCCGCGTGCACTCGTGCTGTGCCAAGCAGAGAGAGAGGAAGAAACGTGTGTAGTGTTGGGCCGCTGGTTGGGCCATGAGAAAAGGAGGAAAAGGAGCCGGCTGGGCCAGGGAAGGAAGGAGGCGGCCCAATACAAAATTTGGGAATTGAATTTGAATTGAAATCAAAAGGATTTTCAAAGGAGTTCAATTAAATTTCAAATTTAAAAGAGATACTAGAAAGCAAACCGAAAGAAAAGAAAAACAAAAAGAGTCAAACACTTGTCACACTTTCAAAATTTTAATATTTTGAAATTCTCAAATTAGATAAATTTTAATTTAGTGAGGATTTTGCCTTTTAAAGAGGAAAGAAGTTTGGAGATGAGAAGGAGAAGGAAAAGTGTTTGAGTGATTGTTAGGAAAAATTTTGAACTTCAAAATTTTAAATTAGTCCTAAAATTTGGGATGTCAGATTTTAGAACGGAGGTAGTACCAGCCAGATTTAAAAATCAACCCATGGCACATATTAGCAACCTTCCTCGGCCTGTAACGAAACCGTACTTATCCAGGATTGGAATGAAATCAGCAGATGAAAACAATGATGGTTTAGATCGAGAGATTCAAACCCATGCTTTGACCAAACATATGCATTTAAGAGATGGATTAGACAGAGCAGGAATTCAATTCAACAGTGTGTTGTGTGACTCTGGCATGGGAACAAAAACGTGTCCACCGAACGAAGCCGTATTATTTCTGGGCATGACAGTTAATGAGCTGTATTCTAGCGGAACACTTTGTTACTTTCAGATTCAGTTGAGATCTTTCTAGCCACTTCTCATAATGCAAGGTCGAAGACGCAATAACACTGCTCTGATTCTCGTTGCTATTCCTCTGCCCCCCCTGCTTGGGTGGTGCTCCCCAGGCAGCAGGAGCTCTAATGCCTCTGTTCAGTTTACGTATTGTAACTTCAGTTTTTTCTTTTGGAATAATGGTGAAAACTCACAAAGTGAAGCAAATAAACTGCGGTAAAATTCACTCCAACAACGGAACAAAGAGGCCGAGAAGTACATCTCTAGAACAGAAATCGCATACCGATGCACATATCAGGAAGTAACTGCAACTGAAAATGAAGCATTCCCATTGCTGAAATGAGCTCCAATGCCATGGCTTCCAACTTTATGCTTTGGGTCCATTCAGGAGAGTCTCTTTGGTGACGTGCAGCTCCTTGATGATGGCTCCAGTCGGCATTCTGCTAGAAGGCAACTCCTGAGTGCAGGACAATCCAAGTCTAAGCAGTGACACAACTGAATCAACACTTCTCTTGTATGAACTATCACAAATAGTATGCCGCATTTTTTCAAGGTCATTAGAGAGGCGTCTATCAACAGCTTCCATCACTCCATTATGTAGGGCTACCTCGACATATTCACGAAGGCTCAATCCATCTATAAATTCACTACCAGAGGGCCTCTTCCCAGTTACTGTTTCCAAGACCAAAATTCCATAGCTGTAGATATCTCCATATGTTGACACAATGTTCCCAGCACCATATTCTGTGACAAAAAAAATTTATGATTTTTTTAAAAAAGTCCATTACAAATAAAATATAAACAGTATTTTTCTCCCTATGAATTTACGGAAAGTTCTTCTAGCAGAATGCATGTAACAAATAAGAACTAGGATGCAAAAAGGGTCAATAAGGGTGGAAAGTACAAGGATTGGAGGAGAATGTCCAGACGCTTACCGGGGGCAGCATAACCAATTGTCCCTCTAATTCCCATTGAGCTTGTTGACTGCTCCGAAAGAGAGCTTCTATCAACAACAATTTTAGCAAGTCCAAAGTCTCCAACATGTGCTACCATATCAGCATCTAGGAGCACATTACGCGACTTAAGATCACAATGCACAACAGGTGTGGGGCCATGGTAATGAAGGTAATCCAACGCATAAGCCACATCAAGGAGTATGCTCACTCTTTCTAAGAGATTCAAGTACTTTTCATTTGTTTGATCATTTGTGTCAGGATGCAGCCAACCATCCAAGCTACCATTGACCATGAAGTCGTACACGATTGCTTTGAAATCATCCCCTCTGGTATCAATGCTCCAACAAACTGTAATTATCTTAAGGACATTCCGGTGTCGCATATTGCGTAGTGCTTCACACTCTGCACTGAAACTCTTGAGAGCCTTAGGAGCATGAAGTTTCAATACCTTCACAGCCACAAGACTTGTACTTTCACCTTCTTGACCTTCTAACTCTCCTTTATACACAGAACCAAATGATCCAGAACCCAACATATTGGCTGCTGAGAAACCATCTGTTGCTTTTACCAACTGTGAATATGAGATCAACGGGAGGCCTTGAATATCTGTTGTTGAAGGGCCACTTGTTTTCCTTGTATTGCGCCCAAGACAAAGCTTGAAGAGAAATGCAAGGACGGCAAATGTTGCAGTGAGAGAAAGAACAATGGGGATCAAGAAAAGTTTATGTTTCCTCTTTGAATATTGGTAAGAACAGTGTGGCAAATGTAGATTCGGTATGCCGCCACAAAGTTTTCCATTGCCTTGAACGGAGAATGCACTAGCATTTGCGAAGGCGCCAAAGATTGGCACTTCTCCGACAAAGCTGTTGAAGGAAAGGTTGAGATAATAAATCATGCTAAAGTTACCGAAGAAACCTGGTATCTGTCCTGACAGATTATTGCTTGATAGGTCAAGATATTGTAGACCTCTAAGATCACTGAGGAGAGATGGGACAGTACCATTAAAGTCGTTATTTTGGAGACAGAGTTTCTGAAGCAGTTGACATTCACCAAGCCTTTTGGGAATTTGACCTGAAAAACTGTTGGACTCTGCATGAAGTTCTACAAGATTTATGAGATCACCGATTTCTTCTGGTATGGGCCCTTCCAGATTATTGTGCGATAAATCCAAAGCAATGGAGAGTGCGCTGATGCTGAACAATCCACCTGGAACTTGGCCTGTGAAATAGTTTCTACCAAGTCGTAGTTCGGACAACTTCATCAAGTTTGCTAGGGTGCTCGGTATTACATCACTGAAAGCATTTGCCTTAATGTTTAGAATGTTTAATTCTGTAAGATTTCCAATCGATAACGGGATCGATCCACTGAATTTGTTGTCAGATGCAGAGAATAGATGGAGATTTCTCAGTTTCCCCAAAGAAGAGGGGAGACTTCCAGTGAACGAGTTGCTATCTACTACAAGTGATTCCAAGCTAGCAAGATTGCCAATATCTTGAGGCAAGGTGCCTGAAATGGCGTTGTATGGCAGGTAGAGAGTCTCTAGCGAAGTTGAAAGATTGGAGAGCGAGCTAGGAAGGAACCCTGAAAACTTACCGGCACTGAGGTCCAACTCTAGTAGCTGGGAGCAGTTTGCCAGTGCCGTCATGAACTCCCAATCTGCAGGCTCTTCAGCTCTAAGCAAAGTGTTGGATAGAAGCAAATGTTTGAGGTTTCTCAGTCTCCCTATCTGTGGAGGAACGATGCCGGAGAAGGAGTTGGGGCCAAGCTGAAGCAAACGTAGCCGAGAGGCATTCGTCAGCGAGGCTGGTAGAGGACCGTGAAACTGATTGTTGTCCATGGACACCGTCTGGAGCAAGGCGAGCTTGCTGAACGCGTTCGCAGGAATGACGCCGGTGAGGTTGTTCCGTTCGATACTGATGCCCCACAGAGAGGAGATGTTCCAGATAGATGCCGGGATCTCGCCGCGGAGGCTGTTATAGGCCAAACTAAGCCAGGTGAGGCCTGACATCAAGCCCAGAGACGACGGTATCACTCCGGACAGCATGTTCTCCATGAGGTCGAGGTGCTTGAGGCCGGTGAGGTTGCCTAACTCCGGTGGTATCTCGCCGGCGAGCATGTTTTTGTACAGAAACAAGTATTCGATCGATGGCAGTTTCGCCAGCGACCGGGGGATCTCCCCGGACAGGTGGTTCTCTTGGAGGTCCAAGAGGAACAGGTTCTCCATGGCGCCAAGGCTCACGGGTATCTCCCCGTGAAGCTGGTTCTTGCTCAGGTCGAGCATCATGAGGTTGGTACAGCCTGCTATGGCCGGGGGAACTTCACCAACGAGAGCGTTCGTGCTCAGGTTCAGGAACTCCAGCCTGCCTAGCCGGCCGAGCTCCGGCGGTATCTCACCGACGATGAGGTTGTCGCGGAGGTCCAGCTCCCGGAGGAAGGACAGGTTGCCCAACGACGGCGAGATGCGTCCGGACAGGTTGAACGCTGGCATGCGCAACGCGACCACCCTCTCCGGGTGCCGGCGGCCGCAGGCGACTCCACGCCAGCGGCAGAAGTGGCTGGACGTGTTCCACGAGTCCAGCGAGCCGTTGAAAGAGTGCAGCATGGACTTGAAGGAGAGGAGAGCGAGCCCGTCGCTTGCGGCCATGGCAGTGCTGCCGCTGCGGCTTTCCAGAGAGGGAGGCGAACGAGCGTGGGAGCAGAGGCATAGCCACGAGGAGAACAGGAAGAAGCACGTCGCTGATGCTCCCACCACCGCCATCTACAAGGCTGAAGGAGTACACGTCGTAATTCCACAGATGTATAAAATGGACGCTAAAAACAGGTCACGCAGATTGAGTGGGAGTTTAAATTCTGACAAACTATATGACAGATTTTCAAATAGACCCAAATGATTGTGGATCATCTGTTTACATTGATCTCGAGGTATAAATTATTCTTTTATCTTCTAAGAGATAAAAATTATTTAATAATTATTAATTACTAATCCATATATTATTTATTTTAGAATTTAATTAGTGAGTTTTGACAAGTGATAATAATCAGACACGTTGTACACTGATACTAATTTTCTAATTAAATTAACGGTTGTAATCGAATTTGTATCTTACCTCTTACGAGGTGTACCAAAAGTCCTGTCACTATTGCGTGACTTTCAGTGGCAGCACTATGCATTTGACCTGAAGCCTTCGAGACTTCAGTCGAGTCTGCGCCAGAGGATTCCTGGGATGCTGCTGATAGGTACTCCTATGCGTTCTTGAGGAAAATTGAGCCCAGGTCTTTCTTCCTGGCCGTGTTGGGTACTCTATCTAGATGGCTACCTACTGTGTGTGCCACTGTGTACCATCTTGAATCACTCGTGTCCCATCTGAAGTCTTCGTCGTCGTCGGTTCCGGGGCTGGGCTTGTTGAACTTTGCTGGCTGGTATTAGACCTGCCTCTATGCATTATTGATATACTGGAGCCTTCATCGCTTGGACGCGGACGCTAAACACAGGCCGTGAAGACTGAGTGGTAGTTTCGAGTCCGGCAGCTATAAGATCAGCCACAGTTTGGGGTGCTTCACCGGTGCTTCAACAACGTTTTCCTCTCAAGCACCGATGCAGCCCACTGTAAGAGCTGGTGTTTGAAACTGAAATATTGGAATCGATTCCTATTGATGCACCGGGTGCTTGATTTTGTGGAGTCTTATTTTTTTATTTAACGATCCATTCAAACAACGATGAATACATTGTGGAGAGAGAATAAAGTATGGCACCGATTCTTCGTAGCTTTAGAGTGTGTTTGGTTGAGCTGTGAGCTGTGAAAAAGCAGCTGTGAGCTGTGAACAGTGGAAAAGCAGCTGTAAAATATGAGCTGTGAGAAAGTTGAAAGTAGCTGTGAGGTTGTGAAACTGCAAGACAATTTATATGTAAATTGATCATAAAACATTATATTGTTCACTTATTACATATATATATACATTATATATATAATTATAATTACATAATTATGTAATTATATAATATAATTAATTATGTGATAAATTATAATTATATTATATATAATTATAATTATATAATTACAATTATGTAATATACTTATAATTATATAATTATAATATATATAAATCGGTGCCCACAGCCGGCAAAAGCAAATCCAAACCTGCTTTTGCTTTTGTACTAGAGAAAGCTGCTTTCTCAGAAGAACTTTTATAAAAGTTCACCTTTTTAGTTAAACTTTTGACTTTTGTAAAAGTCAAAAGCCAAAAGCAGGCAAACCAAACACACCCTTAACGTGACGTTTGAAGCTCTGGTCCATTGTGGCTGGTCTAAATCCTGTCACAATTCCGTGACTTGCACTGCGGCACTATGCGTCTACTTTGTTGACTGAAGCCTTGCAGACTTGAGTCTGGTCTGCGCCAATGGATTCCCTGGGATGCTTCTGATGGGTATGCATTCTGTCTGGTTTCTTTTGCAATAATCTCCAGAATTTTGGAAGCAGTATGTGCATCGAAAGATAATTTGTATAAGGATACCATAGATCTTTTTTTGTTAAATACTATATGTCATTTCGCTATAACCATATTGACCATAATATGGCAGCCAACGCTACAAGAACAAGCTGCTTTTCTTTCATTCCTTTGGAAGCTTTCATTCACTCCATAACGGGTCTCCTGAAATTTAAATTGAGAGGTATGGATCCTAACATTTCCTGGACTGTTTATTGTTCTCCACAAGCAACGTTGTATAGAGAAGAAAATTGTTTGCTTAGTTTGGCTTCCATTATTGACATGAAATTAACTGGACCCATTTGAGAAAAAAATGTTCTTTACCTTCATGAGATCAGATATCCGCTGGTTTGCCTTGTATTTGTGGCTAAATACCGTAGTATTTATTTTTGAGCATTGCAATCTTCGTTGAGTAAATGAAACAACCATTTTACGATATACAACTTAGTATATACACTCAACCAAACATATACAAGCAAAGAACAAAACATTCATACGCCCAATGTGATAAACAGGGAAAACAACAACCTATCACATTGACAAACAACAATCACGCTTTTTTCTTTTTATATATTTTCATAGTCGTAAAAGCAGTGATAGCAAATAAATTTCCTAAATTGATGTCGCAATGGATTTCTAACATTATCTTTGACCATTCGTCTTATTTAAAAATTAGTTTAAATGTGTAAAATTATAAGCCATGTTTCAAACAGCTTTGATGATAAAGCAGATTGTAACAAAATATATAAAATTTATCAGAATTTTTTAAATAAGTCGAATAGTTAAAGTTGATGTTATAAGTTATCGACGACACAATTTAAGAACGGAGGGAGTATATATTTACCATGCTACATCCTTTTTACTAAACAATCGACTTAATTTCACCATGGGCTATTTCTATATGGGCTTAGAAAGTAACCCACAGGTTCCCAACAGCAAGGTGCTGACTTCGAGAAAGCATAAAAACTGTATGGAAAGATAAAACTAATTACGATAAAAACTTCCATAGTGAACCACACAGATTCAGCCTCTAATAACCCTTAATGCAGCATCCAAATTCCAATCTAAGTCTCTGTTTGGTTCCGCTTATAATTGGCTTATCTGTGAAAATAAGCGATAATCCTGCCAAATGCTCCGCTTATTTTCGCTTTTTCTAGCTGCCACTTTACAGATTTGAACTATGATAAGCGAAAAGTAAGAAGCGAGAAAATCTTTGCTTAGCTTATAATCTAAGCGTGACGGAGAAAATCGTACCCAAACAGGGCCCTAGTCACTGAATCTGCACTGAAATTGTATTGTGATGAAATCTGACACCAAAATTCAGATAGCCATAATTCTTAGAATAATCAATGTAAAAATGCAAATGAGTACTCGCTGAAAAGGTCTTGAAAATCTTTACAACCTTCCTTATAAACAAAATTTTGAATTCGGAAACTAAGGTCCCTGAAATTGTGTTGGATCTGCTGCTGCCCTGACGATTCTGCCGATTTTCGACTTATAAACAAAAGAGAACTCCTGAACTACGATTTTCGCCTCTGCCGATAGGGATTTAGGCCAAAATGCAAGGGTTAGCTCTCTTCAAGAAGTATTGGGTCAATACCTAGAAGAACCACGAGCTGCTGATGCTTCTGTCCCCGTCCTATGCCTGCCCCCAACGATTCTGCAGCTGGGAAGATGTCCAGAGAAATCAGAACAAGGAGATGGACTTTTGCCCAAAGAAAATTTGAATTGACCTCGGGAAGCTCTTCCTCGTCCGCACACCGCATCCCTGCTCCAGAGAAGATGACTAGGATGGCACCGCCGCAGCTCTTTCTTCGATTTTGAATCTTAGCGGGTGCGAGAACCGGCAGTCGACTGCTGGTCGCTGCCGCGTGGGCGGCGCACGCCTGGGCCCACGCACAGTGACGATGGCCGCGGCAGTTGACTGCCGAGAATCCGTGTCCAAAAAAAGGTAGTGAGGAGTCCAATTAACTTACGGGCAGTTTCTAGCCCACCTCCATACTGAGTTGAATTTAGCTTGGGCCGTTCCTCACACCTAGCAGGCCGTATCCAACTCAGCCCACTCTCACTTTCGACAAACCCTCGCCCACTCTCACTTTCGACAAACCCTCAGATCCTGGCTACCGGGCCGCACGTAGGCCGTGTTTCATTGGTTGAATAAGATTTAGTTTGTTATTTTAAATTTTAAATTGATTTTTCTCTCAAAGCATAATTTATTTTTTGAATATATTTGAACTATCATATTTATTATAAAAAATAACAAATAATATCCCATATAACTATAATATTATATATTTTTAATATTTTTTGAATTGTTTTCTTAGTAGATCGAATATTGTGGTAGTAAGATTTAATTGTTCTAGTGCTGAAAATGTTTTTTATAAGTAAAAGTTAATTGTTCCGGTCATAAAAGCCAATTGTTCTAGTAATAAAATAAATTGTTATATATATTTCATTGGATGTATGTATGAGCACAGTAAAAAGCAACCGTAAAAAATAACTTTTAAAATAATTTTAAAAGAAATAAAAAGAAAAAAAATCAATTGTTTCTATGGTAAAAATCAATTATTTCAAATTTAATAATCAATCGTTCTAGTTTCAAAAGTTAATTATTCTAGTGGTCAAATAAATTCCATACATACATTAGATATAAATAAATAACAATAAATTATAAAAAAGAATAATAAATTGAAACATAAAACCTAAAACAAATAATCAAGTATACAAAATAAATATTCCCTCTGATTTTAAAATATTGATACATTGAATTCGAACATCAACTTTGACCATTCATCTTATATAAAAAAATAATTCAAATATGTATAATTATTAGTTGTGTTTTTAATACTACTAATTGTCGGTTTCCATCACCAGCATAGTAGAATTTTCAAAATAGTTCAAATGTGTATAATTATTAGTTGTGTTTCAAATACTACTAATTGTCGGTGTTTCAATCACTGGCACAATAGAATTTTCGTATTGGAGAGGGATTCATGCTCACTTCTCGTTGAGGTGGCCTAGTCTACAGGAGACTCAAGAGATTTTAGCTTAGTTCGGGCCGTCACGGAGACGTAATACCGTACGTCCAGGATTGGGAGTGTGTATTGCTTGATCGAATGAGGATTACAATGGCGCTAGGGTTCTCGTTTGATCAAGAACCCCTGGCTTTTTTTTGGAAGTAGGTGGCTTGCTATCTCATGTCACTGTTGTATCTCTAGGGTCCCCGGTGCGCCATTATATAGGGGTCGATTCGGGGTTACAATGGCTTGGAGTCTATGAAACCGAGTAGCCCTCCTGATGGGTGGGGTCGTGAGCATGTCGAAGTTTATTCCCTGGCGGTTTCTAAGCTCCAGGTCACCTTGTCGTCGTCCTTGTCGTCGTTCTTTGCCCAGCGCTAGAGTGACAAAATTAGCTTTCCGTTCACCGTCCAGCAAACAACGTCAACCCCTGAGGGTCGGACGGGTCTTGGCCTGGTAGGGTTGATTCATGGCCCACGGTTCATTGGGCCGTTCTTCTTGGCTGGTTTTGTTAATTGGGCCGAAATCATGGATACATACCCGGGCATATGATCCCGACACTAATGATAAAGCAAATTATTACAAAATGTGCTATATTTAACAAACTTTTTTGAATAAAGCAATTGGTCAAAGTTGATTATTTGAAATCAATTGTATCAATATTTTGAAAATGAGAGGGAAGTTTTGAAGAAAAAAGAAAATTATAAAACATAAGCAGGAGAAAACTAAAACAAATTACTCCTATGTTTTTTTAATATTGTTGTTCAGATAACAGGGCTTAGTTCATTTTTAGCTTAATCGATCTGTGTGAAACGACAATAAATAAAGACCGGAGGGAATATGTACTAAACCAAATAGGCACGGCTGGCCTGAGGGGGGTGCGAGAGGTGCAGCGGCCCTGGACCCTCGGCACTTAAGGGCCCCGGCTGAGATATACTAAATGTGAAGATCTTTCCTGTCATTATTGAGCTAACTGTGAGTTTAATTGGCTAAAAAATCATAAGTTCAAATATTTTAGGGCCTCAAAAAATGATTTTTCTCTGGGCCTCCATAATAGACCGGCCCTGCAAATAGGATGGTGTGCAGAAGGGCGGAAGGGACGATTCCTGGGTACTGAGGGAAGAAGGATATTGTAGCAACGTGAAACAAAAAGGAACTTCTATGGTTGAACTTCTATGGTTTCGATTGGGCTCGTTGTTGACAACCAAAAAAAGCATTTAGGAAAAATCAGAAGTTCCGGTATCTCAAACCGAAAGTTTCAGTTTTTACGTGGAGAATTGGCAAAAACGGCTAAGCCCCGACCGGAGTGTCCGGCAAGCTGTCTCTGGAATCCGCCTCGAGGTGCACCGCAGTATCTGGCACCATGCCGGAGGTAGAAACCGGAAGTTTCGGTTTAGCTAACCAAATGTTCCGGTTTTCACAGGGAAGGCTAGCTAAAATGACTAAGTCCTGGCCGGAGTGTCAGGCACACAGCCGGAGTGTCTAGCAAGCCGTCTCTGGAACCCACCTAGAGGTTCACCGGAGTGTCCGGCACAGCGCCGGAGGGTCAAACCAGAACTTCTGATTTAGGGATAAACTAACCAAAGATTAATCTAATTGTCTCACAACTTTAGTGTTTGAGCATGTTTTTTAGGCCACATAAGCATATCAAAATATGTTGAAGTCATAGTTGACGGAAGGCAAGAAGAAAGATCGAGAAACGCAAGATGAAGGGCCAATGGTGGTTTGAAAGATTCTACGGAGTTACTTGCATCAAGACCATCAAAATGGACATATTACTTAATTGATTCAAGGCCTGACAAAATCGGAACTTCCAGTTTTGGGAACCGGAAGTTCCGTTTTTCACAAATTTTTGGAAAGACTTTCAAATTTGATTTCTTGCGGATTTGTTGGAGTCACTGGCTCTCCACGGGGATAGACCACCCCACCTCTATAAAAAGAGAGGCTCACGGCCGATTGAGGGCATCCCAATCATCATTCAACAATTACTTTACATGTTTTACGTTTTCAAACCCTAGCCCCTCTCTCAAACCCCATTTCTCTTCTTCTCCCGTCTCGGCGGCGGTGAAAAGGGTCTAGCTGGCCTGACCGAGTCTAGACCAACCCTAGAAAGTCCTCGTCCGCACGGGGTCCCTCCTGGACTTGGATAGCCAGATGTTGCTGTAATTCTGCCGAAACCGGAACTTCCGGTTTTCGATCTCGCTCGTTTCTGCGTTGCACACAGACGTGTACATAGTGTGTTGGCCCAACCCGAGCATCAACACACTTTTTTTGTGACTCCACCGGGGAACGAAAGGTTTCGGTTGCACAAACCGAATCGTTATTTCCACCATGTCTTTCGAGATCTCGCCATTAAACATCGTCATGCCGTCATTAGAAGAGTTGCCAGAGGAGGCTCGCAAGGCGTTCCTTGAGCGTCGGAAGGCCTCCGAGGAGGCACGCAAGGCGCGGGAAGATCCGGAGCTTCGAGAGTACTTGGCATGTTTGAAGAAGGATTGTCAAGGGGCGATCTCTCAAATCAAAGAAGCCGTTCTTTCGACCATCGTCGACGATGCAGCCGTGGGTGCTGCAAATGTGAGAACATCTCCGCACCCCCTGTTACTTTTGAAGATCTTTCGTACTATTTTACTGACATGAAAAAGATCTTGGCTAATGACATGTAACAAATGATTTAAGATAACTTGTCTAAGTCGTTAAAGAACAGTGGTGCTGCATTATCTTCTACTCATGTTGCACATTAGATCCCTCTACTAGCTCATCGGCACCAAACGCATCTAGTGTTGAACAACCATTGTATGGCATGCCGTTGAACACTTTCAGTGGGCAAACTAGCTTTTAACTTCATGTGCATACCAATGCGTTGGTAGTGCCTCCTACTAGCATAGAGCCAATCCATAGCATCCCCAGCCCGGCTACTAGCCGATTGAATGAATTGACTAATTTTGTCTCTTCATACCATATCGTAGCGTATATCACCCAACCTAGTGATACGGGTATTCCTCATGACCCTATACCTAATGAACAATTTAACGCCATGAGAATGAAGATGCACCCTTCGCCACAAGGCATATCCCATACACCACCCATCACCAATAAAGAGTGCAAGGCTCGTATTAAGAAGGATTTGAGCAGGCAATTTCGTGAGACGCTAGGGGTGGATATCAAAGGGAGAGACCGAGTCTATCAAAAACCGTACCTCACGTATTTTGATTCGGTCCCATATCCTAGCAAATGGCGTGTTCCCGATTTTGTTAAATTTAATGGCGAGAATAGTAAGACTACTTTGAAACACGTTAATCAATATATTGCTCAACTAGGAGAGGCAAGCTCTAGTGATGCATTGAAAGTGTGGTTGTTCTCTTTATCACTAATCAAAACCGCCTTTTCGTGGTATTCATCATTGTTCCCGGGTTCCATCTACACATGGGAGTCTTTAAAGTGTAGATTTCATGATCATTTTTATTTCGGCGATAATGAATTGAAATTGTCACATTTAACATCGGTTAGGCAAGGGAGAGATGAACCTGTTGTCGATTATATTAGGAGGTTTAGAGATGTTAAGAACTGATGCTTTAATTTGACAATCTCCGAAATGGATTTAGCCAACCTAGCTTTTAGTGGTTTGCGGTCTCATCTTAGGGAAAAATTGGAGGGTATGACTTTCTTACTCTCACTCACCTCCAACAAAAAGCTTCGGCACAAGAAAGCCGAAGCAAGGATCTAAAATATAACCACAAAGTAGGACACAATGTACACATCGTTGAATACGATTCGGAGAGCACTGATGATGAATCCAACGACATTCTTGCCACTGAATTTATTTGGCTATCTAAGGCCAAATCACTTGCTTGCGATTCACTCAAACCGATTCATAAGAATCGGAAAGACGATGTGAAGTATACCTTTGATGTAGCTAAATGCGATAAGATATTTGATGAATTGCACAAAGGTGAATATATTAAGATTGCATACACTTTTGCCACCAGTGGATGAACTAAAATGTAGGGCATATTGTAAATGGCACAATTCATATTCTCATGCCACTAACGATTGAAATGTTTTTCGTTGACAGGTCCAATCGGCCCTTAATGAGGGACGATTGAGTCTTAAGGAGATGCAAATGGATAAGCACCCTCAACAGGTCCAATCGGCCCTTAATGAGGGATGATTGAGTCTTAAGGAGATGCAAATGGACAAGCACCCTTTCTCCGTGAACACTTGGACATCAATACCAAGGTGTTGATTCGGCCGAGTCAGGCTGATACAACCCAATGGAAGAACGTGATCGTGGGAGAAGAAAGATTGGGCGAGAAAATTGTTTCAAGGAAAGTGGCACTAGAAAAGTCCCCCGATGGCAGAGAATCCATCAAAGTTACTATTAGAGGCTCTGTATCTGGGGGGCAAATTAAAAAGAATGAAGAAACGGTCGTTCCTGCTGACCAGGAAAAACCAGAACTTCCAGTTTTGCTCTGAAGCCCTGCATGACCAAACCAAAAATTCTTGAGACGGGCAAATAGAAGGTGAACTAAGGCAAGGCTGTGGACAGAAAGAAGGAGCTCAAGAGCACCTTTGACCATCTAATGGCCAAATACAAGAACCAAAAGATCGATTCTAGCAATCGGTCGGCAAAGCGACCAAGGTCACCACGGCGGGAAAGTGATAGCCCTCCAAGAAAGGAAACAAGGAGGGTAATGAGTGCATCTAAACCAGCTCCACCTCCGGGGGTTGGAATGCCACCACTGTGGTGCCCTCCTATGCCATTTCTGCCATTCCCGATGTGGAACCCTTATGTGGGAGCATGGGTGCCTATGCCACCGATGCCTCCCCCATCTTTTCATCCGGGATGGAATGCACCGAGAAAGAGTGTATTTCAGAGGCTATATAGCTCTATAAATGACTGATTTAGAAATTTATCGGTCAATGGTGATGAGCACGATGCTGGTTTTGCTCCTCAGCAAAACCGGAAGTTTCAATTTGGCAAACGGGAACTTCCAGTTTTTCCAGAAATGCAAGCTTCTCCTACAAAGCAAGAATGGCGAGTTAAAAGTGGAGGGAAGAGTAGTAAGCATGCTCCTAAGGTCTCTAGAAGTCTGGGAGTTACACCGAAAGGTGTCATTAAGATTGGCATGACCGATGTCAAAATCGGGGGAAAATTTAGTGGACCGATCAAGATAAACGATCTGGTCCATGACCAAGATGAAAATGTCCTGTGACCCCCAAAAATGTGAAAGAGCCTACCAAGTATACACAACTCAGGTGGTATCCCTCCGGCTTAACCCGCACTCAGAAGCGGAAGCTTCAAAGATTGCGCCTTCGAAGATTTCCGCTTGGGAACCAGAGATTCCGGTTCTGCCAAAACTGGAAGTTCCGATTTCTACTGATTTTTTGTAGGTCAAGGATGTCACTGCTGTTTCTTCTACCGGTGATGTAGACATATCTGACTTTGATGACGATGATCTTTTGGACTATGAGCCTACACCACCTCGAGAAGGTATGGAAATCAATACTATTTGCTTCTCTCTTTCCGATTACTCTCTCGTGGAAGAATAAGAAGTTATGGCACAATTCAACTTTGGGTCGAAAAGTACTATTTTCAAAAAGCCCAAAGAATCGGATAACAATCTGAAATCTCTTTATGTGAAAGGTCATATCAATGGTACACCGATTTCTTGTATGCTTGTGGCTGGTGGCGCTATTGTTAACCTAATGCCATACTCTTTGTTTAAGAAGCTAGGTAAGACCGATGACGAGCTCATCTGGACCAACATGACTTTGAACGGTATGGGAGGAGGAGACCCTATCGAAGCTAAGGGGGTCGCTTCTATGGAGCTCACAGTTAGAAGCAAGACCATGGCCACCGTTTTCTTCGTCGCCGATGTGCGGGGAGGCTATAGCTTGATCTTAGGGTTTGATTGGATTCACGCTAATAAGTGTGCTCTTTCCACGTTACATCAATTCTTGATACAGTGAGTTGGTGATGGTGTGGAGATTGTTCATGCGGATATATCGGCTTGTGTTGCTATGGCCAATTCATATTCTTTGCCACATGATACCGTCAAGTGCTTAACCGGCTTAGACTTGACGGATTATGATTTTTTTAGTGTGAGTAGGGACGGTTTTATGCTCGTCAATGTAAAGCTAATGGAAAATCAGCTCAACAATATAATGTGATTTAATGGAGTCCAATCTTGATTGGTTGCAAAAGAGAGTGGAACACTATCGATAAAAAAGAACCATATGTGTGAAGCTATAGAAGAAATAGAGGATATGGACAAGCTAGGACAAGGGTTTATTTCAGCCGATCCTTTAGAGGAGGTTAATCTTGGTGATGACATTAATCCAAGGCCGACTTTTATAAACGCTAATTTAAAAGCCAATTATAAAATGAAATTAATCGGGCTACTAAAGGAATATGTTGATTGTTTTGCATGGTTTTACAATGAAATGTCTGGATTGATTGTTGAGCATCGGCACCCAATTGGCATACCGGTTTGGCATACCAGAACTTTCGGTTTTCGTGATCTCACCCGTTTCTGCTTTGCACACGGACGTGCGCGCGGCGTGTTGGCCCGACCCGAGCGTCAACACTCGTTTTTCTACCCAAGTTGGGTTCAAAACAAGCCCAATGTCATGCTGTTGTTTCTTTTTGGAAAAAGTCTTATTTCTTTCCCTTAACTATCACGGTTGTGCAGTTTTATTCTCTCACTTACAAAACCGGATAGTCAAACTCCTTCAACTCTTAATACCATTCGTTTTTTCTCCTTGGGCAGATTTGGATAGTGGTTTTAGCTGATGTGGTGCCCACGTGCCAGTTCCTGATGATGTGGACTGCCGACATGTCATTGCTTTGTTTCAAATAAAAAACAAGTACTTAATGAGCTCAGAAAATTATGAAACTTTGCAGATGTGTAAAATATTAAAAAGGAAAATATTTTTTAAATTTTCCAATTCAAAATTCAGATTCACTTTATTTTAAAAAAATTGGAAAGACAAATAACTATTTAGAATTAAAAAACATCTAGTCCCTTAAACCTTTTGATAAAATTTCACAAAATTTCCAAAATTCATTTAGTCCTATTTATAAGTATATTTAAAAATAATTATTTCACATGTATTTTATTTGGAAATTTTTAATTCTCACTTTTTGAACTCAAATTCATATTCACATTTAAAATTTGAGCTACAAATTTCCAAAGAAAATTATGTGAAAAATTATTGTTTAAAAATATTTAAAATACATGAATTAAACATATTTGAAATTTAATCTCAAATGAAACAAAAATAATTTACCCAAATTTTAAATTGGAATTTGAATTTGAATTTATTTCAAAAGGTGAAAATTAAAAAACTTCCAAACAAAATGTATGGGAAATATTTCTTGTTTGAAAATGCTTAGAAATTCATGAATTAAACATATTTGAAATTTGAGCTCAAATTAAAAGAATAGTTCAAATTTGAAAATTGAAATTGGATTTAAATTCGAAAGGTGCAATTTATAAATTTCCGATGAAGAAGTATGTGAAATAATTCTTGTTTCAGAATACTTAGAAAGATACGAATTTATAAAAAAAATTTGAAATTTTATGAAGATTTTTAAAAGTCTTTTATTTTTATTTCTAAATGATTATTTGTCTTTCTTAATTTATAAATTAAAACGTGCATAGATTTAAATTTGTCCTAAAACAAAAGTTGATCCTTCTAAAATGATTTAACCCGCTAGGAAATTTCACAAGTTTTTAAGCTTCTTATGTAATTGTTTTTTGATTTAGAATAAAGCGATGACATATTGATTACATGTCAGCAGGAAAAACCACATCACCAAGAATTGCCAAACCACAGTCCAAATCCGCTCAAGGAGCAAAAATGAATGGTATTAAGAGTTGAAGGAGCTTGGCTACCCGATTTTGTAAGCGGGGAAGCGAAACCTCACAACTGCGATAGTTGAGGGAGCGAAATATTACTTTTTCCTTTCTTTTTCACCATTACATTTTCTAGCTAACAAGGGTACTGTTCGGGCCGCATTCAAACCCAAGCAGAAGAATTCTAAGGGTCAAGATGGATCTGAGGATCAAACTTCCCTCCGTTCCAAAATATAAGCATTTCTAGATTTGATCAATGTTAAGCTTCTTTAAATTTAACTATTAATAATGAAAATTTTATAATATTTTATCATATATAAATTATGTTATTTGATTCATCATGAAATAAATTTCATACTCTCTCCGTTTTAAAATATAAGAATTTCTAGCTTTGGTCAAAAATCAAACATTTTTAATTTTGATAATTAATAATAAAGAATTGATTATTGCATTGTATATAAATTATATTAGTAGATTCATCATGAAATAAACTCTTCTAATATGTAACTCTTTCTATTGGGAATTATTTATCCTTCTAGATATTATTAGCCAAAGTTAATAGAATTTGACTTTGACTAAATCTAAAAATACTTATATTTTGGAATGCAGATATTAATATGTAATTGTTTATAGTAAAAATTATTTAGTATTCTAGATAATATTAGTCGATGTTATAAAAGTTTGACTTTCACTAAACCTAGGAATGCTTATATATTGGTACAGAACTGAAGCTAATTTTCTGAAGGGCAAAGGAACGGTTCACAAGATAAGAGTCCCTTTGGAACGTAGGAATTTCACAAGAGTCAGTTCAATTTCATAAGAAAAATCTAAGAAATGAGAAAAATTCTCGTGTTCCAAAGGGGGCTTAAACTTTTTAGTAGTTTGCTTAATTTGTTAGTAACATTGTTCAATAGCACGCCCTGACAAATACAAGGTAAGTAGAGGAATGCTCCACTTACAAATAAATATTACAAACTGCTTACAACTATCCTTATGAACAGTAGATCCAACACATCATAGATAGTTTTTGGTGTGAATAGTACTAAGATTTGTTTGTAGGTGTACCATTGCTAGGGTAAGAAGCCTTCTTTGCATATCATATTAGAAGGTTCAATTTGAAACAGAGTTCCAACTATTGTGTCAACCAGAAGTCAGAAAGCTCGATGCAACGTGTATATTTATAAACATTACCTTTCATAAATCTGATACTAACTTGTCAGAAGCAGAGTTATCCGATACAAATGTTTTCTGTTCCATCGTTCTCAGGAAAAAAATGGTAAGAATTTCTTAATATATAATCCAATGTATTATGACTGTAGTTCAGCTGAAGAAAAATTGTTTATTTATCCCTAAGAACATTTCTGCACCAGTGTATTGTGATCACCTTCTGTGGTTGAAGCTCTGAATGTTTCTGTCAAGTTGCGCTGATGACGATAAGTATTCCACAACTTTGATAGTTACAACGAGTCCATGCCGTTTACGTCGAGCAGCCCAAGGTTACTATTTAGTCAGAGATTATCGCCATCAGTAAACAATTTGCCACAGATCTAATCGTGCCACCGACCGCATAGACTATTCTGAGCCGGCCCCGACCTCACCTGGATTCCCACGTAGGAGTACACCGTTGACATAAAAACGAACAACTTCACTGGCGAGATCTACTCAGTTACCAGCTTAACTAGCATCTGAGGATCCAGAGTACACTACAGCAGTGGCAGCCCGTGGTCAGCAGCTTTCTCCCAGACACCAGCGATGGCCAATCCTCTAGTGACGATCGGAGTTTTGATTCTTATCGCCTTCTCGACCACAGCTTCGGCAACCAGAGGCAATGTGACAGCGAGCCCGGGCGCCACCGGCAATGCCACGGCGAGCTCTCAGAAGAATACGACGTCGCCACAGCCGCCGTTCGGCACGAACCACGCCGTCGGCGAGGGTACCGGCTGGTTCTTCGACTGGAAAGCCAATGCCTCCGCCGCCAACTACTCCGCCTGGGCCGCGAACCGCACGTTCTACCTCGGCGACTACCTCAGTAAGTCATCTCGCGCTCTCTCATTCCATCGAAACAGAGTAGGAGCTCAAACATTGGCGACTGACATTGTTCGCGTCCGTTATGACATGTGGCTGGTACAAGGTTTCAAGACGGATACGGGCAACACGGTGGTGCACACTACCAACGCCGCCGTGTACAAGAGCTGCTGCGCCGGTGTGGCGACGAACGGAAGCAGCGGGTGGAAGCCTGAGGCGGCGTTCCTGGCCGTGATGCTTACGTCGGAGGGCGCTAACTACTTCTTCTCCGACGCCTGGGACGGGGAGCACTGCCGGAAGGGGATGCGCTTCGAGGTCACCGTCGCGCACGGCCGTGGCCTCCCGTCGGTGCCGCCAGAATACTACGCGCCGCTCTCCGGAGCGCCGGCAGGGTGCCGGCACGGCAGGGCTGTTGCCATGTGGGTTGCTATGGTTGCTGCCTTTGCCGCACCTTTGGTGCTGTGAGATCTGCAATGGCGTTTTTTTGTTTATCTTTCACGTGAGCCAACAAAACCTTGTTATCTGAAATATGTTTACCATGACTGTTATATACTTTCCTAGGTTTTACCTAAATGTTTGATGTGTACAATTGTACATATGTGTGCATTTGCGACACTGCTCGAGTTACTGCCTGTAGATAGGGGTGGAAACGGGTCAAAAGTTTTAACTTAGCTTAGTCAATGACCGGACTATAAAAAGGTCGGATCAGATTTACATAAAATTTTGACTTAAATTTAAAAATAGTCAAAACGGAATGTGAAAGCACCAGTGAGGGGAGGCCTTTCTACGGATCAGGATCGCCTGCCTTCAGTCGGCCTCCATCGACCGTTGAAATGATCCAATGGCTGTCGCTTCATTTACCATCCGAGAAAAATACTGACACTATTTAGCTCCGTAACAACGCTGAAAAATTGCAGAATATTTTAGTATATCTATATTTTATTATTATAGTACTTAAAATATAATTAATAATTTTACAGTATTAAAGTTTTTAAATAAGGGATTGATGTTAAAAATTAACAGTATCAATATTTTAAAATCAAAGGGAGTATGTGTATGTTGATCTAAATGGGCTGGACGAATCCGAGGGTTAAACATGGGTCTTTCTATTTGGACGAAGTTTTAGGACTGAATTAGATTTTATTTGGCTCTATAACAATTCTTAGAAATTGCAGAATATTTTAGTATAATCTATATTTTATTAGTATACTCTCTCCGTCCCAAAATAAGTGACGTTTTTAATTTTTAAAAATCCATGTTGAACCAGTCGTCTTATTTAAAAAATTTAAGAAAATATAAAAATAAAAAGTCATGCTTAAAATATTTCTAATAATGAATTATTTCACAATAAAATAAATAAATAAATGGGTTTGGATTGGGATATAAATTAAGGGTTGAAATTTGATGGAATAGATGAATGAATGGTTCAGATGTCTACTATTTATATTATCTTTAAAAAGCATAGTTTTTTCTTTTCTATGTATACTTAGTAAAAAGTCCCCAATAGAAATTAGTTAGATTACGTACAGACGGAGAAATACACTCAGAGTTATCCTTTTTTACAAATCTGACAGAATAAAATCTCTCCACAGATACTCATTACAAATCTAGCAGACGAGCTCTTCCGAATCTACCAGAACTTAGACCCATAAACATCATTGTTAGTTAACAAAATACAACTATTCGGAGCAAATATATAAGATATAAAAAAGTTGTTAGTAAATAAAACAAATTTATTTTGAGTTAGTATTTTTAATATTAATGGTGAAGAATGAGAAACTTAAAATTTTAATGTCAATATATTATTTTATTAAGTTAATATTTTTTTTTAGATTGTTGCATTAGCAAAATCGTAGCGTTAGCACAGCTATCGAGACTGAGTCCTAAAACTTCAGTCCAAATAGAAAGAGTCATGTTTAGCCCTCAGATTCGTCCAGCCATTTAGATCAACATACAAATACTCTCTTCGATTTTAAAATATTGGTATTGTTAATTTTTAATATCAACCTCAACCATTTGTCTTATTCAAAACTAAGTACTATAAAATTAGTAATTATATTTTAAATACTATAATGATAAAATATAGATATATTAAAATATGCTGCAATTTTTTAGAGTTGTTACGGAGCCAAATAGTCTCAGGATTTTTCTCTCGGATGGTAAATGAAGCGAAAGCCATTGGATCATTTCAACGGTCGATGGAGACCGAAGTCACATCGTGACTTCAAAGGACTGGCAGGCGATCCTGAACCCACTTTTACCACCCCTATACATGTAACCATGCCGCCACGATGAAGAGGAGACGAGAAAAAAATTTAAAGAGCCCCGTAGATTTTTGGGGATGATGATAGAAGTCTTTGCCAAGTTTGGTTGGAATTTCACGAATGGAATCGAAACACTTAGTTTTATTTTATTGGATATTTTCTATCTTGTTATGTGGTAACTATGTTGCTATGTTGCGAGGTTAAGCCCATTTTTATTGTATAAGATGCTATGTACATCTTCTTGAGATACAGAAGCGGGAATCTTTTATTCCATTATTAAAAAAATGTAACCATGATAGTACGTAGGCTCAGTACCGACCAATACAATTCTATTATTCTCCCAAAATCATAACACTTTCTCTAAAGATGGAGATACATAGATGCGTGCCGATACAGAGCATAACCCAACTTAATTTGGCCCAGACAGCTACTTAGGGCCTGTTTGTTTGGTGCCTGTTAATGTGTATATATGGTACAAAAAAGTCTGTTGTTTAATTACACGATTTGTGCATATCTACTCCTTGTAATCAGGAATGTTTATTCCTTTGTACATGGCTATATAAGCAATGGATGCAAAAGCACCTATTGTGTGCGTGTGCATTCCCAAATCTCTCTCTTTATTCTGTTTTACAGCTTCCCCAAATCTAGTGCCTAAGGGCATCTTCTACAATTTTCTCAATAAAATCATCCATCTTTTGGGGACAGCCAAAGAAATTTCATGGTCCATTTTTATCACTTCATCCAACAGCTCCTCTAAATATAATTTAAATTTGAGCCAAGCCGATCCCACGGTTAGTTGCACCAAAGATGAATTGAGAACCTCAGAAAATTTCTTAGATCTAACTCCGGATAGGGGATTTCTGGAGAACTTCAAAATTAGGTAGGTGCTTAAGGGAGTTTTTGGAGGAGGATTTTTACACAATTTCCTCATAATTTGATTTAGGGTGAGTTAATGGGGCTGTTGGAGATGCTCTAGGCTTAATACTCCCTCCGTTCTCAAATTATGTCGCCGTTGACTACAAACATCAATATTGATCATTCGTCTTATTAAAAAAATATGATAAATTTCATATATTTTGTTATAATTTGCTTTATCGTCAAGGTGTTTGAATTACAACTTATAAATTTTTAAAATTTAATTAAGTTTTTGAATAAGACAAAGGGTTAAAGTTGATGTTAAAAAGTAACGTCGACAATAATTTGAGAACGGAGGGAATATAATCCTAGGAGATGCAGTGCACGATCGATGCCCGTCATGGCTTCGTCTCCGAATCCTCGATGGAGCAGTCCAACGAGCACCGCCTTTCATACTATCTTTTTCTCCGATAGATTTCTGTGCAATTGTGCGATAAAGCTCGCTAGGGAAAGTTTACTGCTGAGAATTTCCTCCCTTTTCTGTATTTTTATGTGAAATTGAATTGATTCCTGTGAAATTCTTACAAAATTTTTATAAAATTCCTATGTTCTAAATGAGCCATTACCTTCTGACCTCTGCTTCTTCTTCTGTCTCAAAGTTTATGACTAGTGACTATTAGGGATGTTTGATTATATTTGATCGAAATTAGTATTATGTCATGGACTAAATATGTAGTTGGAGGTCTCCCCACTTGCCCCAGTCCTCCAAGTCTTCTCTACTCTATATAGTGAGTGACAAGCAAAATACAAACATAACCAATTCATTATATGTAATAACGTTTCCTCTTTCATTGCATGAGATGAGCTAACAAATTAATACTTTAAGATGCGTTTGGGACCGATCCAGACTCACCAAGAAACATAATGTTTCATAGTCTCCTGGGAAACAATTCATATCTGAATCAAAATCACTTTGAAAACCGCTTGATTAGTATCTTTCTAGATTCAAATTATGAAAACAAGAAGAAAGTAAGGAATAGACAAATTTTCCTACTTTTAATAAATTCAATCCAGTTATATGCATGTCCCATGATTAATAAATAAAAAGAAAAGTGAGTGTTGGTCGGGATGCACATAACGCACAGGCTCTAGAAAGCCCACTAGGCCCAGCCCACTAGCACGCTCTTGTTGCTCCACAATGGGGTCAGACGAGAGCGAAGGGTGATGGCGATGACCTATGCGGTGCTGCTCCCTGACGGTGGTAATTTGCACGTACTCTACCCACCTTAAAATAAATATTTTTTTAAACTTTAAAAAATTTACATTTGATCATTCATCTTATTCAAAAAATTTGTAAATTCTCCTACTCAAGCACATCCTTTATGTTACTACCTCTAAGTTTGGCCCTAGCCTTGATCATCCCTAAACTGTATTTTTTTTGTTTTTGCCCAAAAACTAAAATTTGTTAGCTCCAAACTACTCTTTTTATTGCGTGAAGAGAGATCTCTTTTTGAGAACTAGTTGTCTTTTCTCCCGTTAGATAACGTTGCATTTGGAATTAACATTTTTATACTCTTATCCTACTCCCTATGCATTCGACCAGTACGGTGTCAGTTGTAAAAAAGAACAATACTATTTCATTATTGCACTCAGAATTTATCTATCCGTCGTTCTAATGTAGCCATTTTATTGAAGTCGAAGACAAATAAATATAGATGGGATTACATCACAAATCGCAAAGTTCTTTAGTTACTCTCTTCTCACAGACTAAATGTTTTTCATTATATTTATACTTATAATACTTCAAAGACATTCATATACGCAACTGTAGTATCCTTGAAATTGCTGGTACTAAATATTCCTATCATAAATCTAACAACTCAATCACTTTTAGACTGTTTGTTTTAGAGGAGAATTAATTTAATACAGTTTTGTAAAATTTGAGATATAGACTCTTTTGGCAGAGATTCTGTATAAGTGATTCTCTACGAGAAGTTATTACTTGATGAAGAGTGATTCTGTGTCTCAAAGTGTTTCTTTTTTTATTCTCTGTGACTAATTCTTAAAACTAGAACAGAGATTCACTTCACAAAATCAGTCAAGAATTATTTCTCTGAAAAACAATGGTTAGCATAGTTTTTCTAGTAATGACCATATGGTATCATATTTTAAAAAATAATTATAATTACACATACATAACCCTTTTGAAACTGTTTAATCTCAAATACTCCATCCATTCTTTAAAAGATGTTATCATGGGATCTGTCGAAATCGAAGCCCCAGATCTCCGCCGGCTCCTTCCCCTGGGACTGCTAATGGGGTGAAACCAACCCCATACCCAAACCAAACCAAAAAAAATATTTTTGGCCCCCCAAATCTAACCCACTAAGTTAAATATTTGACCCAACCCAACTCAAATCCCTTGCTTTAATTATACCAAATCAACCCACCCATGGGTTCAACCCATGGGTCAAACCTATTTATCTACCCATGGCAGCACCACCTCTCTTCTTTTGATTCTAAGAAAAGAATCAAGTGTCGATCCAAAGAGTCTAAAAAAAGTGTCAACCCAAGAAGAGGTATAGCTGACTAGCGAGGCCGCGCTAAATGGGCCAGCTCGAGGCTTAGTGATTTTGACTTGGCCGGAGCACAGCCTGGCATCACGACTAGGTGCGCCATGCTGGCACAAGACATGACATGGATTGTATTTGGGTCTAATCGTAGGCCCGATTAGCCTGCTATGCTGGAGCATAGCCCGATTAACCGAGCCCGGTAGGTTGATCTGGATCAGTACGGTGCGGGTTCGGCCCGACCCAATCCAGCTCGACAGGCTGAAGGCCCAGCTCAGCCCGTGTAAGCCAGATCGTGCTTGGGCCTGGACAGAATACCCATGGGCCAACACGGCATGACCCAATCAGTTAGCCAGCCGCTTTGGAGTCTGCCTGAGCCCGACCTGGCCCGTGCCATGTCGACCCGATTCAGCCCGTTAAATTTATATTAGAAATTATTTAATTTTAAAATATTTTTTATTAAATTTAAAAGAAATTAATTTTGATTAAACTCACTAGCATGAAAAAAAATTCCAAACGTGAGACATGTAATGATCTCCTTATCACTTTAGGGCGTCGTGCGGCCCTGTTTATTAGATGTCTGTTCCCTTGGACTTGGATGGAGGGGTCTGTTCCCTAGGACTTGGATGAAGGACACATTCTGTCTGATTGCACTCTCGCTTCTGGACTGTTAGAAATAATCCTTTTGTGCTTAGAGTAGCAGTCAAATTTTCCATTTTGCTTGAGTCTTAACGTTTAGGCAGTCAAGTCCATGCCATTCTCTCCGGCTCATGAACGACTGGAGATCTGCCTCAGCGAGTAGTTCGCTTAGAAGGAGGGCACTCCTACTATGTAATCTAACATGGGTCACGCGGCAGCATGCCACACTATGGCCTGGTAGAGGCCTGCAAGTCGGTTGTTTCCATCTTTATAAGCAAGGGAATAGAGCATAAATGCCACACGAAGATCACCACAAATCCTCTCTGTCTCAACGTGCTCCTTTCTCTCTCTCATGAGTTAGTGTTCCAGCAGCATTGGGCTCGAGTCCAAATTCCAACATGGACATCCGGTACGATCGCTTTATCAAGGACCTTATGCCTACCTTCAGCGAATTTGACCTTGTCAGATACCTTGTCCTCATTGAAGTACCTGTTTCAGTCCAGGCATATTCGATATTCATGCTCCTTAGTGTACAATCTGTGTAATAGAGCTACACGTAATCTTAGATTGGAGAATTGAGCATTGGGTCACTATCGGAATATCCCTGTTTGCCGAGTGCCAAGGGTACTCCGCAAAAGGCCAAAAACACTCGGCAAAGTATTTATCGAGTGCCACCTATGGCATAGGCCACTCGGATTACCTTTTGATGGCAAAGAGACGTTTGCCGAGTGTTTTTTGTCGGGCACTCGGTAAAATCTTTGCCGAGTGCCCTTTAGACCCTCGAAAAAAAAAATAGACCGAACAGACAGAAAACAGTGATGAAGATTTTGCCGAGTGCCTGCATGCGACACTCGGCAAACTCTTTTTGTTTGCCGAGTGTCAGCCTCGTGACACTCAGCAAACATTTAACTTTTGCCGAGTGTCTGGGTAAAAACGCTCGGTAAAATTTTGGTGTTTGCCGAATGTTTTTACCCAAACACTCGGCAAAATCTGGGGCACTCGGCAAAATCTATTTTTGAAATGTTAAAATTAGCTAAAATCACACATATATCACATCACAGACAGTTTATATAAACCACAAACATTCACATCACAGGCAATTTATATAGCCAAAAAACATATAAATCACATTACAAACAGTTTATATAAACAAGTCTAATACAAAATACAATAAACATCTATCATATTAGTTTGCTTCACACATAGTCCAATAGCTTCACACACAGATCAACTACGAGGCCACTGCGGCATATGAGGCGATTGATTCGATGTCGCATGATTCGATGCCGCCGATTGATTCTGTATAAAAGAGAAAAGATTGCATATGTTAGATAAGATTTAAAGTAGAAACAAACAACTTAAAACATTCATACTCACAGGAGTAGTTGCAGGAGGAGGTGGAGGAGGAATTAGCTCCGGTGGCAGAGGTTGACCCATCCTCTCGCTAAGACTTTGTATCCACTGAAACATATGCTCCATCCTTTGCCGCTCGGCCTCTTGCCTCTGCCGATCGGCCTCCATCCTCGCCGCCATCTCCTCCCTTAGCCTCCTCTCTTCTGCCAGCTCCACCTACAATATTTTACCTCAATATTACGATACAAAGCAAAGGTATGTAAAAATTAAAGAACGACGAATAAAATATAAGTAACCTGGAGTGCCTCTATCCGGGACTGTGCAGTGGCTGGTCGTGGGCGTATGACCGGGCTTGAACTCGTGCTCCTTACTCGAATCTGAGAGAGAGTGGGAGTGGTGGCCGTGTCGAGTGTGATGTCGCCAATCCAGTACTGCCTATGCTTCTTGCCTCCTCCTACCCTCATGACGACTTCTCCATCAAGGTCCTGGGTGCTCGAATCGTACTCTTGCCCATGGACCTCTATTGCCATCTCAGTGTACTCACTGAGGCGGCTGTGGATTGTCGCATTGCTGTACGCCGAGGGCGGGTCCTCCAGCTTGTACTCGACGTCGGATGTCGCCTTGCTCTTGTGGGCCAAAGCCCATGCCTTGAACTGGGAGCAAGGCTAGCCACCATGTGACGAGGACTGCGAAAAATAGCAAGATGAGTAGAAATTATGCAGAATTGAGCGTTATAATAAAGAAATGAATTCGCGTACCCATTTAGCCGCGTATTCGTCGAAGCTTAGGTTGCCTTGATGGTGTGGTGCACTTGGCATAATCAAACGATGCTCCCGGCAAGCGTTGTGCGTCTCCTTCCACTCGGTGGCGCACCACTTATTCACATCTCTTCCCAACACTGGATATGCTGGGCGCACCACCACGGAGGCACCTACATGTCATTAAGTATATGACATATAAGAAGATCAAATTAAGCGTACTAAATCTCAGAAGAAAGCAGTATTAATGTTTTATATTTACCTGCAGGTATTCTTCTCAGGTCATCGTCATGGTTCTTGCTTGAGTTTTGGTGATCTTCGTGTCAAGGTACGTAGCATGGTATGTTACAATGGTCTGGATGTGAGTCTCGTAATGCATGTCCTTGACGAGCTTGACAGAGGCATTGTGAGCCACAGCAGCCGCCTTAGCCTCGTATCTGTCCTGGCATCTGAAGAAATCCTGCATATAGACGCGATGTATCCAGTCATTATTTAGCAATGTCAAATAAAAACTAAATGTAGTGCGAGGAATACTTACCCATAGCTCAGCCGTCACCCGCTCCGCCTTGTTGCGAAAGACCCTGCCATCTCGATCTGGTACATCAGAAAAGGCGATGTAGTGGTCCCATGTGTAGGCCGGCTCATGCCCTCTGCCATACGCAACCAGACCCGAAAAGTGTAGCCTGCACAAAAGACCAAGGATGCCATTGACATGGCGTTTATGATCACCTGCAGCCACAAGCATCCAACCTCTGCCCAAGTGATTAAGATAAATCATTAGTTTCTATTGTGATTTTCAACATATCAAATGAAAAATAAATGACAACTTATTAAGTAACTTACCTAGCACCAGTGGGTCGAATCAGTGGGCGTCTCTCACGAGGTATCGGTCGGGTCGGGAGGGTAGAGGGACCTCGCAACCAGACACCTGACGTTCCAAAGGAAGCTGAACCCACTGTCGTCTCCTCCTGCTCCTCCTGCTCGTCATCCTGCTCCTGCTCCTCTTGCTCCTCATCTTGCTCCTGCTCCTCCTGCTCCTCATCCTGCTCGTGCTCCTCTTCCTGCTCCTCCTCCTCGAGTGACGATGGAGGTATAGGCCACGGTGGAGCTACAGGTGCCTTGCCTCTCCCTCGACCTCTGCCTCCACCCTTTCCTTGACCCTTGCTGGACCCCTCAGCTGCATCAAAACCTCTTTTGTACAGCGATTTTACCTTCCTAAAACCGTCCACCATCTTTGCCCAATCACCTGCAATAAAAAAGAGTAAACCAATCAGCACAGATAAACAAAATGTATTTACAATGAGATGCAATAAAGAAAATTAGAAAATGAACTAGTATTAAAAAATGAAAATTAATTATTAGTACGGATCATACATGTATTAAAAATAATCATCATGATCGGGATTAGCTGGATCATAAGTCTCATCTTCACTATCACCAATGTCAATATAATCGTGCCCGTGCTTCGAAGGAGGAATGGTGTCATCACTGTCTTTGCCTAAATGTAATCGCTTAAGTAATTCTAAGTCCTTCACATCATGAACCTCATCTCTAGCGTCCTCGTCGATAGCCCTTTCATTGTCTACTTCCATTCCGATCGCTTCGGTTAGGTCTATCTCAAAAGTACCTTCTAACCCATTTTCTTGAAAGAATTCTCCGTCATATGTGTTGTAATATTCATTGTTTGGGACCGGTAATTTACCGTGTGGAGATATCTTCATCAGCGAAGTGTGCTTCATGATAGTTATTTAACATGTCTTCTACTCCGCCATCAGCATCATAATCCTCGACACGTTGTCTCACGACCTCGTCTCTCATATGATCGGCTTCACCATAGTAGATCCACCGAGTGTAATCTACCGTAAATCCATTCTTGCAAAGATGTTTACCCATAACCACCTTTGTTTGTCGACGCATGTTAGCACATCTGCTGCAAGGACACCAAGTGGCAGGCGCTCCTTTAACCTTGGCAAATGCTAGTTCTAGGAAAGCATTAGTCTTCTCAATCCATTCATCGGTCAACGAACCCTGACTTGTGCGGCCACGATCGTCCATCCTCTAACATATCAGCGAGTGATATAAAAATCAATTGCATGTACACGATGTTTGTAATATCTAATAGGTGAAGATAGGTCCTAATCCCACCCGAGGATGCGTAGATGAGGTTAGTTTCCATGCTTTACTTCTATCCGAGCCAGAATTTCGGCAACACCTCCTTACTGTGACCAGAATACACGTCCTGCAAAGGAGATTGTGTATCCGATCACAATAGGGAGGTGATGCCGAAACTCTGTCTCGAATAGGAGTAGACCATGGAAACTAACCCCATCTACGCATTCTCGAACTGTCCAAAAAACGTGGACAATTTGAAACAGATACGGTTATAGATATGCAAAGATCTGTATATTTCCAACCGTATCTGTTTCGAACGGGAGACATCTAACAAGGTTACGTGATCTATGAACATGATACAATAAAAATATCTTTTATGTCTCACCTTGCTGTCCTGCAAAGTGACTAGCCGAGGACGATGCAATTAAGTCTCTACTGAAAAAAAAAGAAAAATAATAGTGTCAATGTTGAGCATCTAATACACTGTCTTTCACAGCTGCTCCCGCCAACTACGTGTTCAACATCCATAACATGGAAGAAAATTCACCTGAGGCAGCCGAGGCACGGCGGCGCGGCCGGGGAGGGTCGGAGTGCGGCGCGCGCAGCCGGGGCGAGGCCG
>BCLF01000054.1:657525-707840 GCA_001602275.1 Zoysia japonica | reverse complement strand
GGGCGCGCGGCCCGAGCTACCCCTGGCCGCCTAGCTCCAGCAGTTGTGTCGTGCGTCGTCCTCGCCACCACAGCTCGCGCGTGCACCCGCGCCGCCCCTGTCCTCGCACCTCCCGCACGCCCCGTGCTGCGCGTCTTCACGTCAGCACCGCCCCCGACCGCGTCCAGGCCTCGCCTCGTCGCCGCTTCTGTCCGGCTTCGCCGTCCCCGATCTCGCTGTCGTCAACGTGGCACCCCGTCCTCGTCGTCCGACCAGCAAGCCTTCAACCTGCATCGCCGCGCCGTTCTCTTCCTCGGTCACGCGTCGCGTCATCCTCGACTCATCAAGCTCCTGAGCTGTGCCGTCCGCCTCTTCTCTGCACGTCGTCGTCGTCTCGTACGTGCTCGCCCCTGCTCGCGTCGCCGCGCACCGTATCATCCTCGATTCGTTGAGCCCGTCCCTGGTCGTTCGCCGTTCGTTGTGCTGTCCTTTTCTGCTTGGCTTCGTCAGGCAGCAGAGCGCGTGGTGTCTCCGACTTCTCATTCCGTCAGCATGCTGAGGGTACGCCTGCAGTGGAAGGTTGGTTCGTGGCACTTTGTGCTCGCCTCATCCTCCTCGCTGTGCTGCATCTCTGGACCTAACCCGTTCGTGTTGTGGTCAGCAGTGAGCGCGCTTTGAAGAGCTACTTGGGAGCGCCACTGCATCTGTCTCCGGTTCATCATCGCCGCCATCTCGGTTTTGGTGAGAACTCGTTGATCCTAACCCCAGTTCTTATCTTCCTGTCATGCGTCGCAGTCGTGGAACCGACTTGTGATGGATCTGTTGAGCAGGTTCTTTGGAACGTGAAGCTCGTGTGGTTCGCGCCCTGTTCTCGAGCTGCTCCTCTCTGTTCGTGTTCGTCTTCGTCCAGTTCTACGTCGCGATGTCCCTGTCCACTTCCCCGGTGTCGCCCGACCTCGTCCGTGAGCCGTCTTCCTCGCGCGCCTCGCGTCGTCCCTGCGTCGACTCGTTCTGCGAAGTCTTCATCCGTGAGCTGCTCGTCCTCGACCCCGCTCTGTCCGGTGCTGCCTTCGTCATCCCAGCAGTCGTTCCCGTCCGTCGGATGCCATTCTGCTCCGCGCCTCGTTGTCTGCCCTGTTCCTGCCGACCCCATTTTGAGTGAGTTTTCTAACGATCTCTGCTGCCTTGTTTCATGCTCTGCATTGTGTGTGGGAGAGCTGGTGATGGTTCGATCTGTGAGCAGGTTGGGAAGAGCAGAGTCCGCCAGTTTGCATCGTGAGCTAAGGCCTTGAGCAGTTGCTTCGTCGTTCCGCTAACAGCTTCGTCAAGATCGACCTGTCGCCATCGTCGTCTCCGTCCCGTGCGCTGTTTTCATTCGTCGGCCACTCGTCCGTCTCTCGGTGAGAATTCGTGCATCCCTTGTATGTTTGTTCTCAGGATCGCTGCTATCTCGTTGTATCTGTTGACCATTCCTTGTTGCCATGCTTGTGGGGCAGTTAGTGATCATTTCAGTGATGCCGGAGCTTCGGAGCAGCAGGGTAGCGAGCTCTCCGGTGATCATGGATCCAGTTGGTGCCGTCGGTTCTGCCTTCTTCGGTTGCTTGGTCGTCTTCGGTGAGCTTCTTCCATTCGTGTCATTTCCTTGTTTACCGTTCCCGTTGGTTAAGCTTTGAATCCTATCTGTGCCAGGAGGACCAAATCGTTGGAGCGTGAATAGTCTTGGTTGCCAGGCTGCCGCATAGCCGAAGGCTGTCGTCGGAGGCAGGTGGTGAAATCGTCAAGGTGGAGTTCCAATCATCATCGTGGTCACATCGCTGCCGTTTCCCTGGTGAGACCGTGTTTCATCTTCCTTTTTCGTGTCTTGTTGATCTGCTGTCTTGGGAATAAGCCATGGTTGGCGTTTGTTCTCAGATCGGTGGATCATTGCCATCTTCGTGTCCGGGCGCCCAAGTCTGAGCTATGCCGTCTTCACCTTGGCCTGTATTCCCACAATTTCCCTTCGGCTTTTGCTCAAGTCTCGGTGAGCATCTTTGTCTCTCTGTTTAGTTTCTTATTGTTTCGTTTCAATCTGTGAGTGATGACTTCTTCGTCTTCTTCTTTGGTCGGTTTTGCATTGAGCCACCACTTCGAGGGCAGGTTCAACCGTCCACGTCGTTGTTCCTGGGGTCAACTCACCGATCGTCTCGTCGGTAAGTTTCTCGTGCCATCGACGCCATCGGCTCTTCATTGGATCAAGCCATGGTGAGCTCTGTTCCTTTGTCCTTGCACCTTTTTTTTGATCGCTGAGCAAAGTTCATAACTTGTGGCTACGAGTTGGTGCTGTAGTCTAAGTGTATCATTGTGTGCAGAGTTCGCTCCTCCTTCAGGCCAAGGTCGTGCGTAGTCGGCTGTGACCGAACCCAAGTTTGGAGTTGTTCGGTCATGTCGAGTTCCGGCGCCGCTTTCGCCTTCGGTCATCATCCTTGCGGTCCTGCTTCAACATTGGCTCAAGTTTTGGTGAGCACTTCTGTCCTTTTGTTTCCCTTTTTGTTGGTTAGGCCGATCCGTAGCTCGTCCATTGTCCAGTTCAGTTTCAGGGCAAAGACACGCTGAATTGGCTGTGTCCAAGCCCCAATTCGTCCTCTAGTCGTGCAGTCGGTGACCATCTCGTGGGTCACGTGGCAGGCACCGTGTCCAAGTCTTTGGACACGCGTCCACAGTTCAGCTGTGACCCAGCTTATGGTCATGTGGCTGTGACTGTGTCCGAGCCTCAGCTCTTTCCTGTCCGGGCCAACGTATGACTGGAGCCTTGGACATGTGCCGTCAACCATGTCCAGACCCCGAATCTCATGCGTTCGACTCAGTTTGTGTCTTTTCTTTGGACATGATCGAGAGACCGTGTTCTGGAGTCAGTTCTTGTCTGATCCGTGTATCCATTCATAAAGTCCCTTCTAGTAGTTGTTTTGTTGTCCTTTTCAGTCTCTCACCCCTTTTCGTGCCGTTTGTTCAGCTGGAGTTGTTGCTAGAGTTTTTGAAGACCATTTTGCACAAGGACCTAGATCTCGGATGGGATCTCGACTCATAGAGCAAGCCACGCTCCTTGACCAATTTTGATCCTAGCTTTTAAACAACATGTTTTGTTTGAAATTATAATTTGCATGCCAACTGTTTTAAAATATGCTAGCAATATTCCCAAGCCGTGCCTATTTATCGTTTCACATATTATGAGCCCTAGGACTCCTTTAGCACTATTACTTTACTTCTATGCTTAGCCATGTTTAGTTGCATTTATTTACTATACTTCACACTTATCACTATAAAAATAGAATTTGTGTTAAATGTTTTCGAACTGTGGTTCAAATGTGTGAGTTTTACAAATAACTCTATACAAACTATTTAGCTGGGGCAGCCAGGAGTATGAGATCCTAGGGGACTCTTGGGAAGCCCTTGTGAGCGTACCTGTTGCAGGTACATGGGAGGTTTCGGGTTTGGACCTTCTGAGAGGTTTGTTGGTTGTTGGCGTTGAGGATGGAGAGTGCCTGCTTCGGCATATAAGGACCAGGTCGTCGTGTCACATGTCTCTAATGCTTTACCATGCACACCACGTTACCCTGTATGGGCAGAGGCTTGATCTTGAAGCTTGCTGAGACTGGATGTTTACTCGTGAGTTGGTGGTGTTGTGTTATTGTGGTGTAGAGCTATAACTTCTCACATGAGATCGAGTGTGGTGTAGAGCTATAACTCTACACATGAGATCAAGATACCTCACCTAATCAGTGGTAGGCTCTTCACAGCTCCAGGACCTGTTTGCGTAGGCGACTAGGTTCCCTATCTTGAAGGACGGTTAACGCCAGTTAAAGCTTGTGGAAGGGTCTTGTGTGGTTGTCATACTTGGGCTAAGGCATCAGTTCCTTGTATGGTGCCATATCTCGTGGGTCTAGGTGCATACACTTTGCAGAGTTAAAGTCAATGCGCATTGCCACGTCCCGTGTAGGGATACCATCTGAGAGCTTCCACGATGATTAGTGTTGTTTTCTTCCCTCTACCTTCTGTTTTAAATGTTTTGGACTCTGGCCTTTGAGCTGTGGTCGGGTGTGGAGATTACACCGGCATTTAAAGTGAATCCCGGTTCGGGATAACGGAGATTCCTGCGGGTAAGATAATAAAATTGGATATTTTAAAAATAAAACTTTTTGTATCTTAAAAATAAAATGTTTTAAACTTGCATTTAGCATTTGAGCCAGCTTTCACCCTTGAAACTATCCTTTGCATGCATATATTGTTGCTAGGTAGCATGCGATTTGTTGAGTATTCACGTACTCACAGCTTTTTACGCCTTTTTTTTCAGAGATCAGCTAGAAGATCGTTCTTGTCTTCTTTCCAGCAGTGGTTTGAAATTTCCTCCTGCACTCGAGTTGCCTGTGGAGGAAGAGGTTTGTCTTGGTGCTTGCTCCAGCCCGTTATTCCCGCTGCTGTTTCAGCTTTTGGATTCTCGGTAGTCTTGACTCGCTTTGAGAAGTTCAGCAAGTTCTATGGATGATATCATTGATTTAATTTATCTTATCCTTGTTTACTCATTCTGTTATGGTTTTTTGATTGGTCACTTGTGATAAACATGCTTGTCAACCTCCTGAGATTGGCGAAAATACGTGAGATCGGATCTTATCGAAAGGTAAGAAAACACAATCGTTACAGAAAGAAATATGTTGTATTGTGTTTCAAAATAACGTGGGATAAATTGTAATATGTCATGACACAACATGCAGTGTTAACGGAGATTTAAGTAAACAAACATTCATGATAAAAATAAAATGACTAGGTTCCAGGAACCCGGCAAGGGGTGTAAAATAAAATAAAACTGAGGTTACCCTTCAAACCTCTTTAGTTCAACAGTAACTAAGTTTTCAAAATCTTCTCCACTTTTTAGGACATAGTTCAATTTTTTTTTACTAAAAGGTTCAGATGGTAATCTTAGTGTACCTATTTACACCCATAAACATTACCCTGTAGCTTTCTTGCCTACATATCCATGACGAATCCTTTCTTTGACAAAGACTAACAGAATATCATCCTTGAACAGCTAAAATGAAATTTTCTCCTATGTAGAATTGATACTATCCTCATACAGAATTATGACAGTCCATGTATTTTCAATAGTTCATTAATTATAGGTTGAAAAGGTCAAGCATATACCACGAATGGAAAGAAATATATGTCCAAAAGTTTGTTCCATGACATATTAATTCTTTGTTCAAACTATATTATACCATAAATTCGAAGGAAAATGGAAACTACTGCAATTTCCAAAGTGTAGACACTGAAAAGCGCACCACACAAGCACATGGATCGCAAACACTCATCTCGCAGCAAGTATATATGCCCAAACTAATCGGCAGGCTAACTAGAACTTCATCAACCACTATTGAGATGATGGGAGGACAAAAATTACTGTTTAAATGGGATTAGGGTTGATTCCCAAAAAAGGGATTAGGGTTTAGAGAAGAAGTAAAAAAAATATTAGTAATTTAGATCCAGTAGATATAATTAATCAGTCCCAACCCATTATATTAATAAGGTGGTTGTAGGGGTGCTCTTGCTGTTAGCTGCTGTAACGCCCTAAAATTTTGAAACAAATTATAAAGGCCAAAATTACATCCTAAATTTTTCTTTTCTCTCCCTCTAAAACCTAGCTAATTTTTTTTCAAAAAACAAAATTCACTAAAGTAGAAACAGTGAGAATTCAAATTTTTATAAATCATATAAAATTTGGGATTTAATAGTGGTTGATTTTCTTTTCTCGCCTTCTTTCCCTTTTTCTTCTTATTTTATTCTCTTAAGTATTGGACAGGTTCTGGATATTCAACCCCTAAATTTTTTTCCCCAAATTCAAACATGGAGACAATTCAAATTCTCAGAATTTGAATTTTTCCTTGGGCCATCATTTCCTCCCCTTCTTTCCTCCAGCCCGGCCCAACCCTTCCTTTTTCCTTTCTCCACCACGGCTAGGCTGTTTTCCTTTTTCCTTCCCCTGCCGGCCCAGCCCACCTCTTCCTTTCTTTCCCCGCCACCGCGCCTGGGCCGCTCCGCTCCCTTTCTCTCCTTGCCGGCCCAAGCCCACGTGCGCCCTCTTTCTTCCTCCAGCGCGGATGCGCGCGCCATGGCCAATGGCCGCGTGAGCTCCTGCTCAGCGTGTCCCCCGGCGCACCTTTACTCCTCGCTCCCCGACCGTATCTCCAGGGATCCTCCGCACGCCGACCAAGTTGGGAATCGTGGAGAATATCGGGCGAATCGCCCCAAATCCTGCCACCGCGCTCCTGCTCACCAATCTGGCTTGCCGCACCTGCGCCATCATTCCTCCTGCTGGGAGTTGACCTCGGGACGCCGCAAGGCCTTGCCAGGCTCACCATCGCGCGGCCCGACAGTATCTCGCTGCGCCCAATCCCTCACGGCGCAGCACCATCATATTCCCCTGTCGCGCCGCGCGCACTGCCGCGGCAACCAGGAGCTCCTGTCCGGAGACCCACCGCGCAGCCTCATAGCGTTCTCACACTGACATCGGGGGGGGGGGGGGGGGGGGGGGGGGGGGGGGGGGCGCACGTCAGCCACACATGGCAAAATGCTACGGCTATGCAAACCAGTGCACACGAAAAGTTATTCAAAGACTTTTCCGGTACAAGAAAAATTCCCAAAAATCCCAGAAAATCCCATTTTTTCCAGTAGCACCCTCACACTAGGAAAATTCACACTTAGCCCAGTTATTTTAGCATTTTCCCACAGCCTCTTTTAGAAATTTCAGAAAAGCCCCTAGAACTCGTTTTTTTAGCATAAAACACACATACGAGCTCCGTTTTCAATGATCTTTGAACCTACGAGCTCCACACCCTGAAACTTACCAAATATCCAGAACCCTTGTTTGTTTTCATTTATTTATAGAAGTTATTTATAGCTTTGAGATAGACTTATTGTTTTATGTAACGTGTAGCCGACGAGGAGGAGCCCGAGGACCCGGACTACGAGGAGGAACCCGAGGACGCTTTCGAAGGCAAGCTCTAACACACCCTTTGATCAAGTTTATCCTATATTTCGCAATGCAACCATTAGAGCCGAGATATTGATTGCTTGCATGATATGTTATCTTTGTTTAAAACCATTGCTTAGTTATGACCCACTTTGCTAGTGTATTTATATTAATGTCAAATTACTTGTCATTACTAGTATAATATGACTTGTCTACCCGTTGTCGACGCACCCTTGATAAACATAGAATCTTCCGTCATTAGTTATTTTAATGATCGAAAAGTTGCCTTGATTACTAGTATGCTTAGGACCCCTTGTGATGCTTTGACATCACCACACCATACATTATTACTTTACAAAAAGGCGTAAAATGTAGTTTGGTGGTGTGAGTCCAAATAAAGTGAGGTGGGTGTTAGTGCAACTTGTGGCTAGGTGAAGAGGGGAGGTTCTGGCTGTGGGGCGAGGCTCACGAAAGGTGTTGGTGCTAGTGAATTTGTGTGATAGGTGTCGCTCTTCGGTGTAGTCCACCTGTCGTGGATGAGTGCATCGCTCCTGTCATATAAGGACTGGTTTGTCAGATGCTCAACTTAGTGATTCCCGTGCAACTAAGGAACCTGTCTTGGGCAGGACTCGGTCTGTCACTTGAGACTATCATATCGAGCCACTAGGAGGTTAGTAGGACACAAGACTACCAGGAAGTGGACGCGAGTTGCTCGTGGTCTGGCCTTCGATAGAAGTGATAGGCCGCGTCGTGGGACCATATTTTCCTATGGATAAAGCCCCTGGTTTATGTGATCACCTTATGACAAAGGGACCAAGAAAAGACGTGGATGTAGTTCTCATGATTCGGCTCTGAAAAAGCACTAATCGTGTCATCGAGGCCTGAAAAACCTCAAGGGATAGCCCCTAGACTCTTGGGTGGAATCTATGAAAAGCCAAGGTTTGACAGGCCGAACGCTATGTGACCTCTGTCGTGCAAGATAGCATAGCCCGTGGGAGAAGTGTACAACCTCTGCAGAGTGTAAAATTCTTCCAGAATGGCCGTTGCCACGGTTATGGTACGCTAATGCTTGGGTTCTCAATGATTAGTTTGCATGCCGTTCCTTGACTGGGGTAAGTGGACGTAGTGGCCTGTGATTTTGGAAAGTGATGGCGGTGTGCCGAGGGACGGTACGGAAGCGTACTTGTGCCCTACTTAAAACGTGGGTACTGACGGGATGGATTCTATTCTCCCTCAGAACCACCCCCACTAAAATATGAACAAGCGAATGCTTTACTCCCTCTCCTTTGCAAATCTTCTGTACTGCGCCCTGCATAAAACTTGCTTTCACAACTATAGCCCTAAATGGCCTCCCTTGCTACAACCATATTGCATAACTCCCCCCTTGCTAAAGTTAGAGCTTGTTGAGTACCTTTTGTACTCACCCTTGCCGCAAATGTTTAGATGGAGAAGAAGAAGAGGTGGATGCTGACGGTGATGCGTAGACGTCTCGTTCTTCGCTCGAGTTGCCTGTGGTGTTTTAGTAGTGCTTTTGTTTAAGTATGATGTGATGCTTTTTGGGATGCTCCGTTAGTCCCGATAATTGTAAGCTAAGACTATGTTTTGTAAGACCTATTTGGGATGATTCCTGAAATAATTATTGTACGAGTTATGATTACCTCTATGTTTGTGTGTACCAATGACTGATCCAGGGATTGGTATGGAGATCACACGATATCCCCGAAAGGGGGTATGACAGCTGCTGAAGTTCTCACGAATTGAATAAAATACAAATTCATCACACAAACTACTAAAACTGCTCAGGCAGATTTGGCAAAAGAGGTTTGTCTGCTATGGGTCAATTTCCGTTCGCAATGCAAAGTTCAAATGATATAACTATGAGAATTACTGCCTCTAATCAAGAGGAGATAGTGCTGCCAACACATGCATGATGCAACTGCGAAAGGAATTACCTCTACTTGGCAGGAGAGATAATGTTCTCCCCATCCACCACTACTTAGCTGCTTTGATAGCAAGAAGTTGCATGCTTTCCTGATGGATAAACTGCTTTCATAGGTTCTTCCTGCGGCAACTAGCCTCTTTATGGCAAAGAAGGCCGCATAAGTGAAACAGATAGCCCTTGACCTGTTAATATAGTTTGAACAACATGCAAGGATTTCCATTAATTAAGGTCAACAATACTTAAACAGTATTTATATTTGCTGCAATTTTCGCATACCACGAGCCATCCTTCCTTTGCATTTTCTCAATGAACTGTTCACCATTTCTGTAACTTTATCTATCTCTTTGCGACGGTACTGAGAACATACTTGTCTAAACATTATTAAAGCTTGAATCAATGATGATGTGCATTCAACAAACCTGCATGCATGTTGGTAGGATACCCTTTAAATTTGCAATCTATGTGACCAGGAAGTATAAATATTATTGAATAACTATGATACATGTCACGGGAAACCTAATGGAGTTGGAATATCTAAGTGACTAGTGTTCTTACGGATAGTCAACGATGATGTTCCTGAAGCTTTCAGATGGATTGAGAATCTAGGTCATTAAAACTCAGTTAGCACATGAGGTTATAAAATGGACACAGGAAAGGAAAACACAGATTTCAAGGTATAATTGACACTCTCTCCGTCCCAAAATAATTGTCTTTTTAGATTGTCAAACATCTACTTTTGACCATTCGTCTTATTCAAAAAATTTATGAAAATATTATTTATTTTGTTATGAAATGATTTATTATTAGAAGTACTTTAACCTTGTCTTGTTCATTTTTGTATTTTTACAAATTTTTTAAATAAGACGAATGGTCAAACGTTGATTTTAAAAAGTAAAAAACGTTACTTATTATGGGACGGAGAAAATAAGTAATACAGATCATAAAAGTGGGAAAAAGCAAATATCTGAAAATGGTTTAGGGAGCCCAAGAGTGCACATCTTTATTATATCGACACATGAGCCATGTAGCACTTTTTTCTACACGAAAAATATTCAAGGCAGTCACTACTATATAACTCATTTATCCAAATACCCCCCTCTCATGGTACAGGCTATTGGCAATTATCAACCGTCTGGGCTAGCATAAATAATATTTACGCAAACGGATCAAGTAAATGTTTGTACAAATACACCATTTCTCAGGCCTATAAATGCCAGCGGATCATAAAACTGCCTATAGAAATAGCTTTAGGTCTGCTTGTTGAAATAGTTTCTGTAGTTGTGAGTAATAATACAAGAATACAAATAAGAAACCATTGAAAAATAGTCAGACTATTGCCTAAGAGACAGTGACAGATTATTAAACAGGCACTATCAACGCCCTCTCTATGTATTCTCTTGAAAAATACCTTCCGCTGTATGCTCAAATAAATGTGTGTATCCTCAAACCAATGTGATGGAAAAAAATGCAACCCTGGTAGTTCAACAAAATAAAAAACAATGGCATATATTTTAAAAATTAGGAAAAATTAAGCACTAAGAGTACACGAGCGATGATCCTCTGCCTAGAGCTTAGGCATCCCTAGGTGCTACAGTAATTATGCACCAAATCTGATTTAGTGCCCTTCTGCACATTCGAGAAAAAAATTGATTTAGTGCCCCATCCAGCCACTAATAAAATGGAAAAAGAAAAGAAAAGGGAGAAAAACATACTATAGCTTCAGTTTTATCTCCCATCCTGCCTACTTCTCCCTCAGCCGCTCCTTCCCTACCCCTGCTCGACACCACTCTATCTCTCTCTCTCTCTCTCTCTCTCTTTCACTCATGGCTGCTGCAGCAGCATCCACCGCGTCCAGATCTCTGTCTAGCCCTAAATCGTGGCGGCACAAATTAACTTGTCAGTTTAATGAACAGATATTCCGCATGGGGAACTCCTTTTATACACGTAATGTGGCCGCCATGGTTGAGAACTACATCTATAGAATGCATTTTAAGTGACGGGTGCTTGCTTGACCTAACCAATTTCCAGAGGAACGTTTTTGTGGAATGCCTCTGATCGCAAGCCAGTTTCTAGATACAATAATGCCACATAAGCACGCACACTTCACCTTTGGATGCTTAACCTCGACATAGGCACGGTGAACAATTCCAACAAAGAAGGGCCAGGGTAGGTTGTAATTTCGAATTTCCTAGGGTAGTTGCTCTCTAAGGTAAGAATATCTCATTCCATATTTTTTTGGTCTGGCTTGAACCATTGAATTTCTTAAATAGAATTTGTGACCGATGTTATTTCAACTGTGATTCGCATGCAACATGCCTTCACTTTGATGTATTCTAGAGTTTATGGAAAGGTGAATGCAGTTTTATATGGTTCGAAGATATATCTAAATCTAGATTGTGTGTGAGAGGGAGTTGACTCATGATGTTTTGTCATTAATGTGTACATTAATCTTGGGTCACTTGTGTAGACCATTGTAGCTCAATTTCCCCCTGTTGTTGAAAATAGTTTTTAATTCAATTACAGACCTGATTAATTTAAAATGTTAATCAATTACTGTGTCAATATTAATGATTCAATTGATTATCTGTCATCAGGATACTAGTAACATTCTGTAGATATTGTTTTTGGATTGAGATTTTTAATGTTTAATTTGTTAGCCTAATTAGTTTCATCACGCCGACAAAAGTAATATGGAGATATTACTAATAAATGTGCCAACTGATGGACTCAAATTCTCTGGGCAATCACCTATGGCAAGGGGCTAGCCGGTAGCAAATATATGGTACATAATTTAACTCATAGTAGGGGAAACCACATTGGTGCCATCAAGTTAATAGCTATTCTCGTGGTTGGCATCTACTAATCTCTTAACTGAGGTGGTTCTTTTCTACATGCCATTAAAAGGAACACATGGCACTTACGAGTGTCACTACCACATTTATAGAGCTATGGTACAAACCTTTCATGCTCCCAGTGTCAATATTTTTGTCCGAGAGGACTTTCTTCTGAGTGGTACCTAGTTAAAAGAATATCCGGCATTTGGTGGTATAAAATGTTCGAAAATGATAGGACAGTATCTGTCAGTTGGAGGTCTAGAAGGTGAAAAACATAAAAAATGGGATAAAAATATGGTCTGGAAAAGTGCCATATCATCCGATGTTCTATAGAGCGTCCAACCTTTATGGTTATAAGATATGCACTTTTTACTAGAATTGAACCATACAATGTTTTTTTTGGTATTTTTGTATTATGTGTAGGGTGCATTGTAAGGTTTCTTTACCCTCCTTTTCTTCTTGAATATTATGATACGCAGCTCTCCTGCGTGTGTTCGAGACAAAAAAAACATACAATGTTGTGAAGGATAAGGTAATTGTAAATATCACTTTACCCCATCAACACATCTTAGCAAAACTAAAAACTAAGAACTTCCTACCTTTCCACTAATATCCAAATATTTTCATTAATAACATAAAAAATCATTAGGTGACATTAGAAAAGTAATCTCATACTCACCTCTACCCACGGAGCTGTTCTTTTAGATTCCATACAAGACAAGGTACCATCTTTGTTCTTCAGCAGAGTAAAACACCAATTATGTCAAGACAACAATTTGGTCGGTAGTACTAACATCAAAGAAAGGAAAGAATCAAATTTATAGAATTATTTAAATTTTTGGAAGAATTATGGTCTAATTCTTACTACTAAATCAATAATGAATGGCACATTATCTAACTAGAGACATACCATACAAGAAAGGAGAGTGTCAACAGCAGAGTACAACCGTTCTTCTCTTATTGGTGCACCAACGAGATTGGAGGAAATATTAGATAACATCAACACTGCCTATAATAAAAATATGGAATGATATGTTATAGAACTATTTGCATATCCGGCTTGTTATTTATGATTACGAAACATGCTTTTGTAATTATTGTTTGTATCATAAACCTATAAAAGATATGGTATCACCCAAAACACACCTTTTCAATGTTGAGCAATTGGAGCTAGAGATGGTATTCATCTTCCATCAAAATGGTGATACCACACCTTGAAATTTATAGTTTGTCACCTGTAGAATCCCTAAAATCTTCTACGGTGGACATATCATCAATTGCTTACTTATGGCATGAAATCTAAGAGCTAGACAGGTCCTTTTCTTTGTTTTTAGTTAAGTTTATAAGAAGGGAGGTGAACAGTGTGGCACATTGTTATGCCAAAATGCTTTCTATTTTCCAGGGCCGTACTCTTATCTAAACATCTCTTGAACTGGCTGTTGGAGGCGGCAGCAAAGGATTGCAATCCAACCTTGGCCACTTAAGAAAAGCTCTTGTAATTGCCCCAAAAATGTTTAACTTATTGAGTTGCATACACTAACCAGTTGACTCCAAAAGCTTAAGCTGATAGGAAAAGATAAACAATTCACTTATACTCTAACACTCCCCCTAAGTGCAGCTTCTGTAGAGCGCAAATGTGGAGTAGGAGTAGGCTCCAATTTATTTTGATAAATTGCGTCCGACGGGATTCAAACTCGAGACCTTTGACTTTGATACCATATTGAGTTGCATGCACCAATTAGTTGACCCCAAAAGCTTAAACTGATAGGGAAAGGTGGGCAATTCATTTATACTCTAACATAACTAGTGTATGTAAACTGGTGAGTGCTAGGTGTTGGGTTCATAAAACCCAGGTGCTTGCGGTCCCGGCCTGCTTGAAAGGTTCAGTATCTAAAATCGACTGACAAAGGTAATGGGCCTCGTCCAAGCAAGCGAATGTCCCACGATGGAAGCCAGCAATCAGCAAGCAGGGGCTGGATCGGTTTCGTAGCTTCCAAGTCATGTAACCCCGGTTGGTCCCTAGATAAGCCGCGCTATGGAGCTCTCAGCACAGTTCAGTTCATGACACACCAAGAACAAGCTAGCCAGTTCACAACGAACACATCAGATGTAGCAGCCCTACGGTACTTCCTCGTGCAAAGCCCTAGTGCTCTTGTAACCATCCACAATCAAAGCCCCTTGAGACTAATACAGACATCACTGCTGAAGTATTATGCCTTGTGGCGGCCTGAACTAGGACAAATCTTTGAGTCTCTTGGTAGACTCGGCCACATCAACAAGAAGAGCATACTCCATCGCTCCCTCCATGTACAAATCTCACTATGTTGGTGGTAAAATACACTGACACGTGTGTCTAAAATATGTCGAGCTATACTTCCAATTGCTTAGTTCATTTCCCATGTCTAATGGATGTATAAGGGTGTTATCGTATGCAGGTACATTAGACTATCTAGGTATGGATGCAATAAGGAATTCAATTCCACAAATGGGAGGCTCGCACATATTAATTTATTGATTTTTTTTTGTCTTCTCCAAATTAAGTGAAAATAATATTCAAATGGGAAAATCTGTACCTTAAGGGCTTCTGCAGTAGTATCTGGGACTACCCAACCATTTTCACCATTTCCAAGAGCCGATGCAAATTGTGTTCTTTCACGGTAATAACTCTTGTAATCAGGCATATTATGTGTGACCTTTGGTAAGATGAAGATCATAATGTTAATCTTTTCTCAGACAATACTTTAAAAAAAAAAGAGTGTTCATTCCCATACCTGTGCATTTTTTAGAAACTCATGTGCTTTCCCTAGAGTGGCACCAAACTCATGAGCAAGGCTTGTTGAGCAAAAGGCCTGGATTATGAGAGCAGCTCCCAGGATTGGCAACCATCATACGCCTTGTTATTTGTCAGTGTAGAAATACAAGAGTTATGGCTACATTTATAAGAGAATGAATTTTAAAACAAAACCAAAGCTATTATTGTGAACTTGTATAGAAAAGAAAGAATAAAGTTGTATGCATATTCTCACTAAGTGGAATTTAAACTATATGCATCCATGTAAATATGTATCCATGTTAAAAAAAATCTAGCGCAAATTTCTTATTTTCTATTGAAACTTATGCCTTTCCCTAATTCGCCATAAAAATTTTGCATTTCTCTTGTTCACCATCAGTTTTAAATTTATCATACCTTCAAGGCATTTACGTTACATCATTAGGATATGATTGTTTTTAGAGGCTCTATCTGTGATGTTTTTAATCATAATGCATTCTTTACCTTCCTATTAGTAATACAGGCATGGATTCCAAGATATAATACAATCCTTGAAATTAAGTCGATATAGCAGAACTTAAGGTGTACATAGTTAAATCAGAAAGTAGGGTCATAACCGTAAAATTAGGCACCCAAATCTGTAGATTTAGTCGATAGAGGAGTCTAATGGAAGTTGGTATGAAAAACTGGAAGGCAAAGGGTATAAATATTCTTTCATATTTATAGAGAGCATGGTATGGTAGGGCTGAAAATTTTAAAACTGATGGTGAATAGGAAAGTACAAGTTCAGATGGTGAATAAGAAATGTTCTCAAAAAACTAATGTAGGTATTCTCACTACGGTGCATTATTGTGTAAATTACAGCTAACTTGATTACTTGATGGTGATGTGTGGGAGAGTAGTAGGTAGTTATGGTTGGTCTACTGTCTCTGTTCGATTTACTTATCATTTTAGCTGCTGGTGAGATATTTAAGTACGCGAAAGATGCATAAGAAACGAAGAGTTGAGAGAGAGATAGAGATGAATTGAGAAGAGAGAATGACAAGTAACTTGAAAAAAGTGAAAGACAGTCAATATAACAAATAAATTGAAACAGAGGGCGTATCTGTTTTAAAAGGTAGACAATCGCATGTAGCAATAAAGTTGCGATATGTAATATGTTCCAGTGTCACACTAATCATGCAAAAGTTATTAGTCCATGTTTGATGTGACGAATCCAGGTACCTTTGCCTTCATTCCGTCTTCTGAAAGCCACAAGAAGTCATAAATCCTTGGAAGATGTTTCTTGAATTAGATGGAATTTGGTTTCTCTATACAACAGCATATCATATTTAATGCCTGTTAGTCAATAACGGTGAGAATTGATATAATAAAAAAGAATCTTTTCGGGAGGCTTGTAAATCAATCCTTGAATCAAGACTTTAACAAATTGAAATAACATGCTTTTATAGGGGATATAAAAAAATTGACCCATATATCACTATTTTCTAGTGCTGAAAAAAAACATAGCATACTAGGGCATTTTTTGTGGGCCTATGACATATATGTTATGTATTGTATAAATTTATAAGACATTTAGATATTCTCATGTATGACATGGGCTTAAATTGAGTATTTTAATGGTGCCTGTGGCCTGAACAATTTCAAAATGGAGGGGAGAGAGAGAGAGAGAGAGAGAGAGAGTAGGTTTTGTGAGTTTCATCAGGTTTTCGACCACGAAATGGTCACTAGCTTGTGATAGCAATTCAGATTCAACAATGACTGCCGTATCATATACCTATCTCTGAATTCCCAGGATCTCTCTAACCCTATGAGGGCCACCAATGCATTATATGGGTCTTCTATAGACATCGAAGCCCATTGACAGATTAATCATTGAAGATTCCCATCTTATATAATTGGTAATAATTGAACATCAGGAGTAAAAATCATCTTCATTTTTTTAGATAATAGAACAAAAAAATGAAGGTAATTTTTACTCCTGAAGTTCAGTTATTACCATTGATATACGATGGGCATCTTTGAATTATGATTAATCTGTCAATAGGATATAAAATTAAGAGATCGACATTTTATACGTGTTTTAGTTAATATACACTGATAAAACTTTTACGTAAAACAACTGGCAGGCAAGCCCATCCTCATCTCAACCTTATTTTCTCTTCATAAGAAAGGCATGGGAAACAAGGTTGTACTCTGTCTCCCCCCCCCCCCCTCTCCATTGGTGCTCAGCCCTGTGTATTTCATTTTACGTGCTGTACTTGCAGTGCATATCTTCAATACTAGAGTAAATTTCACAAAACTATAGGTATTTTATGAATATTTTCACAAAATTACAAGTTTAAACCATAGTTTCAGAAACTACAGATTTGCTACAATAAATTTCAACCACATTGCATAATATTCTGTAGTTTTGTGATAATTTGAGTATCAAATATGTAGTTTTGTGATAAATTAGATACAAAATCAGTAGTTTTGTGATAAATTTGAGTATCAAATCTGTAGTTTTTTGAAATTATAGCTTAAATCTGTAGTTTTATGATAATTTTGATAAAATACCTATAGTTTTCTGAAATTTACTCTCAATATTATGTACACCTACTGCAATCTACAGAAATATTCTACTACATGCATCTCTATATTTAGATTATTCTGATTTTTCAGTTGAGAGGACTTTGGAATTTTTGACTGGGATAAGGATATTTTAATTTGGGTGACAAAGCAAGGGGAGTCAATGCAGCATAATGGGAGTGCTGCGTATAACTCGACATTCAAGTAGCAGGATGCTTTTTCTCAATTTCATTTATCTCGAGTTTCTAATCAAGAAGTTTGGCCTTCATCTTTTGGTTTAGGTTGCTGTGGTTTGTTGTTTGATACTTCGACTGGGATAAGGATGATGGATTAGAAAGCGAGGGAAGTCAATGCAGCTCCAGAAAATTTTTCTCTGATTATTTTAATTTTGAGTTCTTTAATCAAGAAATTTTGCCTCCAACTTTTGGTGTGGTGGCTCAAAACTAGGATAGCCATTTCTTGTAACTCAAGGTTCAGCTTGGGTAAATGAATGACAGGATAATTCGTGGCATGATGGGATGGAGCACGACCTTCGGCAAGTAGCATGATGCCGGAGGACTGCAAATAATGCAGTGGATAGTAGTACCAAGTAGTGGATGGTATGCCGGACGCCGAAGGGCCCTCTGCTGGGCCTCAGACCGGATCAGCCGAGACGTATGTCTAACTAGAATTAAGAGCTAGCACTAACTAGTTTTTTTTTCCTTTCTAAAACAGTGATTGTTGCAGTCAGATTTTTTAAGAGAAGTCATTATCGCAAAACATTCACTTCTCAGGAGCTATTTGTTCAGTTATATGAGCCAATCCAAGTTGACATCCAAGGTTTATAAAATTTGTCCTAGTTTATATGATGTGATATGATGTGATTACCAAATTTGTCCTAGTTTATAAAATTTTGTTTTGGACACTAGACAGTTTCAACATATTCATAGCATATGTACAGGCACTCGGCAAAGCCCATAAAACACTCGGCAAAATGTTTACCGAGTGCCACCCTCGACAAAGCCCACTTAACTTAGTTTATGACGGCAAACAGTTGTTTACCGAGTGCTTTTTGTCGTGCACTCGACAAATCTTTTGCCGAGTGCCGTATCGACACTCGGCAAAAAAAAAGCACTCGGCAAAATTGAAACTAGAAAAAGCCCAAAAAAAAAGCAAAATTTTTTTTTAATCGGGAGAGACCCTCACATTTTTCGCACTAGCCGGTCGCGGTATTTTTTTGCAAATCAGCCGATCGCGGCCAGCCGGATTCAAATCCGCTATCTCCCCCTCGCGCGCACCTCCTCCAAGAGATTCTATTTTGGTTCCACACATATTATACTAAACTGAGTGTAAATTGCTTGTTTGAGGCTCTAAACAAATTCAAATCAAAAAGTTGTCAACTACAAAGTCTCATAACATTTCGAGATCTACAAATTTTATTTTGGTAGTTTCTCCATCCAAGGTCGTATACAAAATTTGAATTTCAAATTTAAGAAATTCAAACGTAGTTTTCGATAAAAGATGATTTTAAATCAAAAAGTTGTCAACTACAAAGTTTTCTAATTTTTTGAGATCTACAACTTTTATTTTAGCTGTTTCTCTATCCGAGGTCATTTGAAAAATTCAAATTTTAAACAAAGTCTTTGCCGAGTATTTTTTTTTTTTCAGGTTTTTGTCGAGTGTTTTTAGTTCTACACTCGGCAAACAAGAAACATCCGATTTTTCAAAGTACATTTGGAGCAGCAAATTAATTCAAATTAAAAAGTGTTCAACTACAAAGTTGTATAAATTTTCAAGATCTATAACTTTTATTTTGGTCATTTGTTTATCCAACATAGTGGTAGTAATATTATTCAAAAATCTTATATACTTTTCTTCTAGTTTCATGAAACTATATGAGAGATGTAGATTTTGCGAATAACGTTACTATCGCTTTGTCGAATGAAGAAATGAAAAAATAAAAGTTGTAGATCTTGAAAAGTTATACAACTTTGTAGTTGAAAACCTTTTTATTTGAATTAATTTGCTGCTTCAAAATGTGCTTTGAAAAATCGGGTATTTTTTGTTTGCCGAGTGTAAAACCAAAAACACTCGGTAATACCGAGTGCAAAACCAAAAACACTCGGCAAATATCTTGTTTACCGAGTGAAAAGAAAAACACTCGGCAAACAAGAAAGTTTGATGAGTGCTTTTATTTTGTCGAGCGTTTTTTGCGTAGCTCTCGGTAAAAGGTTGTTTGCCGAGTGCCCGAAGGATTGCACTCGGCAAACCTTCTAGCACTCGACAAACATCCGGTTTCCGGTAGTGGATGAAGGAACGATTTGAAATGACTTGTTAGGATAGTAGAGTCACTGGATTATAGTTCTACCAACTGGACTCCAAATTCTAAAAAAAAAAAAAAACTGGACTGCAAATTATGATGTATTATAACTAAGATAGATATATGCTATATGTCTATGTTTTAATGAAGTATACTGCTATAATCATAAGGTAAGTGATCAGGAGTATTTTAATTGCGGAAGAAACTTTCCATCAATGTATGAATTAACTGGCAGATCAATTTCAATTGTAGTAATGGTGGCCCGTAAGGGGTGCCACAAACAGCTGGAAGCACGATGATCGCGCATGGAAAATAAATGGTTACCTCTTCTAAAATGTTCTGATGTTGAGGGAAGCCAGGATCTAGACACTCATTTGAAGGCTAATTGTTTTACTATTATTTTGCATGTAATGAGGGAATATTAGGTGCTCATATATGTCTACTATGACCAATGAGCTTAAGTCTAGAAAAACTGCAGATGATAACGTCAAATGAAAGTTACTGATTAAATTGTAAACCACATTGAGTTCTAGACATCATGCAAAATGGTTCTCAAGATATATGAATCAATGACTGAGGATGAGACTCAAACTTGGAAAATGCATATATGCTGGTGCTTGTTATGTGTTCAATAATAAAGTACTCAATAAGTCATTTTTATTGTTTATTTTTATTTTGTAATGGATTTAATCTTATGCAAGGAACATGAATTATAGTCTATGCTAGTTGTAATTACTATGACAGCAGTACGGTTAGGAGCATTTGAACATTAGTACCTTGTTAATTGGACATAAACACATATAGTAGCTGTTCTCATCTTCATAATGGATATGTTGCATCAGGTTGATCAGTGCCTTCTCTCGTAACTTATTCATTGGCCAGTACTTCGATATTGGTTCCACAAACTTATTCAAAAATGTCATTGCCGTACGATGAAGCCATGAAGAATGGTAGACAAGGTCTTCCTATATTAGCAAAAAAAAAAACAAATGTAGGCATCAGGTAACATATGGTCATGACGTACAGAGAAAACTATGATGTGGACATGTAGGATTGAAAGTTAAAATCTATAGGATGAAGACCTATACTTTAGTATCCGCTATGAATGGCCAAAGTGCAATACATAAGAATCAGGTCCAATATAATTAAACACTAAATCAAACCTATCTGGTCACATTTGAGAACAAGCCTGCTCTGAGAAATTGTGACGCATACTCCCAGTCTAAATTGTTAGAGATATGGATAGACTTGTGTTAGTTATCCTGGATAGACTAAAATTAGTTATTCTATCTCTTTATTGTATTTATATGTGCTTATGTATCACCACATGTACCTTATTTGTATAAGGCCATTGGCTCTTTGGAATATAGGATCTGTTTCCTAACATGGTATTAGAGCCAGAGAGTTTTTTTAAGGTTCCCCGCAGCCATTGGGACCGGCACTTTCACCGCCGCCTATGTCAGCTTCTGCGGATCTTTGCTGGCTTCCTTTCTCACCGGTTCTTCTTCTCTAGCGGGATTCATCCCCCATCGGAGACTTCATCTGCTACCTCTGGTCTCACGTTCGGCTTTGCCGGCGCCTGGTTTTCCTTGATCTCGCTGCTGCTCTCACGCCACCAGGACTGCCTCCTATTCGTTCATCGCTGATCTGCTGATCTGTTGGGTGCCGCACAGATATGTTCACCTCCGATCTGCTGGAAGCCGTGTTGATTTTCTGGGCAGCGATATGTTGGACATCACACCATTTGTCGATGCCGCTGCCCCTGTAGATTCTCGCGACGAATAGATCGGAGGTGCCTGGAGCGACCTTCACCGGCACCGAATCTCGTCCTTGCTACATGCCAGCGTGGCTTGGAACTGGGATCATCTCTGGTGCAGCCCCATTGGCTGCTGCTCTGCCTCAGCATGACTCGGCCTTCCTGCCACGCGTTAGGACTCACACCGCTGGCTGCTTCCCTTGCCAGCTCCTCTCCTGGGCGATTCGCCTGCTGCCAGCTTGTTGCCAATGCTCAGCTTCGATCTGACAGCCCCGGCTTGTCCACTCTCCTCTGTGTGATGATACAGCTTCATGTCTCCACTGATATTGCGTTGCATCTATTTTTGATATGGTCACCTTCCCATTGATCATTGAATCTCACCACTGGCCGTCATCTCCATTGTTTTGGCTGTAGGTGTAGGTGTGGGTGTGGGTGTTGATATTTGCTGCCTGTCTGTCGGGTTCATAAAACCCGGGTACCTACAATATCACCATACTCGGCAAAGTCCATTCTGGAAACAGTCCGCAGAGATTAAGGTCAACACTGATCGATGGCCCACGGGAAAAATCAGCCCACAGCCCAACACCATTTCTTCATACATGACCTCCAGAAAGGGAAGCCATATCCGACCACCCGATGGTAGGAAATCGCTTCAATAATCCGACCATCCAAGGGTCGGAAACTCTTCAAGTGACCAACCGCCCGAAGGTCGGGAACCGCCTCAAGTGTCCGACCCATGGGTCGGGGACCTCCTCCAGCCGCTTGAACAGCTAGAGCGCTAGACAACAGCAATATTCCTGGCTGCTGTTTGACAGGATCGGACTGTCAGACAAGGGAGGGAAGCTAAACTTGTTGAACCCCTAGTGGACAAGGATGGAAAGGTACCCCGGAGGCCATTCCCGCCGTACCTCCCGCGCGACAGAACTCTCCATGTGGCCGCACTTGATAGGCCGCCCTTGACGCACTACCTTTCCTTCCTCGGGCGAGAGAGGGGAAACAACAACCAGCTATGTCAGAAGCTATCCAATGGAGCAGCTCTAGGCCTTGTTTGGGGGAGCTTTTCCCCGCTTCTGCGTTTCCAAACCGGCAAAAGCGGGAGAAGCTCCCCCAAACACGTCTCTGACAAAAGCTGCAAAAGCTCGTCCCCGACAATCCCCACGTGAAGCGAAAAAGCTACGAAATAGTTGATTCTTCGCTTCTCCCGTTCTCCCACGGTCGGGCGCCTCCTCGTCGCACCGCCGCCGTCAAGAATCCTCCGCCTCCACCACCGCCACTCGGACCCGCTCGCCTCCTCTGTCCTTCGACCGCCGCCCCTGAAAGTGCATCTAGGATCCCATGTGGATTTTGGACTGAATTGTGACAAACAATAGAAGTATTTGATGGTATTTTGTGAGAAAGTGTGCAGGGATATGATTAAAGGAATTAATTGACCCCAAAAAGAGAAAAGAGGAAAGATGGTTCCTAGACTTCAAGCCAATGAGTTTTTATTCTTCTTAAGTCATAGGACCACCATACTATCAAGGGGGTTTAGCATGTTCTAAAATGAAATTGGTTAAGTGCTCACTCGTTCACAAAATTTCCAATACCCATCTTTTCGGTTCCTGGTTACTGGCTTCGAACTTGTTCGGGAACGAACTTCTCCGTCTAGTGACCGGACTCTAGAGAGGGGAGCATGTTGCCCACCCCGGACTTATCCGAGTGTCCGGACTTGTCCGGCACCGGACATATCCGGCTCAAGCTATGGACTCCAGAGAGTTGTTCCTCGGCAGAGCCGGACTAGTCCGCCTCCATGGACTAGTCTGGGAACGGACTTGTCCGCCATGTCAAGCGGACTCCAGAAAAGGAGCACCCCGTAATTACCGGACTTGTCCGCTGAGAGGGCAGACTCCATAATGGATGCGCATCGTCCTGGCCGAACTTATCCACTCGGCCGAACTAGTAAGTTAGCAGACTAGTCCGTGCCCTCTCTAGACTCCAGAGAGATGACCAAGTAACCGTTGAGCCCGACGTTCGGACTTGTCCAGACTTCCGGACTAGTCCGCTCCTGAAACTTTTGAGAAGTGTTCTTTGATTGATCTATATAATCTCCTACCCCCCCTAACATCTTAGGCTTACTAAATGCTAGTGCCTCATTTCAAATCACGCGCTTAGACCCCCTGAGATAAATCTCACCTCTTCCCACATTCTTCATTGAATCTTCTAGGGTTTGATTGAAGGAAGAGGAGATCATGAGTGTTTTCACCCCTTGTTTTGCATCGAGCACTTGATCAGTTTTCATTGCACGTGTTGCAGGACCTATTGCTCTTGAGATTCATCTTCTAGACGGTTAGTTGTTACCCGGAATCCATAAAGATCACTGTGGTGCGATCCGAGAGGTTTGTATCACCCTCATTGATTTAGTGAAGAATCAAGTTGATCTTTATGGTCACTTGGAGAGGTTTAGGATTGAGTGAAATCCTATCCTTTGTGGACCTCTCAACGGAGACGTAGACTTCTGTGTGGAGCTAAACTTGGGTAAAAAATCCTTGTGTCTCTTATTCCCGTGTTGTTCCCATTTTATTTTTCCGCTACTGTCACAGACTAGTCCGCAAAGTCCCAGACTTGTCCTTCTGGACAAGTTCTCCCATCCAGACTAGTCCGTGGTCTGGTTGTACTGATAAAATTTTATTAAGTGGCAATTATTTCAGGACATCACCTATTCACCCCCATCTAGACGACTTTCAGTCCCAACCCGCTCGCCTCCTCCATCCTTCGGCCGCCGCCCCGACCCGCTCGCCCCTCCGTCCTTCGGCCACCACCCTGACCCACTCGCCTCCTCCGACCTCCGGTCGCCGTCCCGACCTGTGGCGCCACGAGCGCCGCTCTGACTTGCGTGGGGACACTACCACTGCCGGAGCCATGAAGAGCACTGCTGCGCTTCAGATCCGTGGTGGACACTTCCCCCATCGGAGCCATGGAGGGCACCGCCGTGTGCCGGAGCCATGGAGGACGCCACCGCCTGTCTGCGCCTCGTCCCCATTAGCGGCCGTCATCCCCTAAAGCGAGGTACGCCAAACACACCTCCGCTTCTCTAAAATGATTACTTTTCCAAAATCCAAATTTGGCTTCTTGAAAGTTGCCTAGAGGGGGGTGAATAGGCAACCTAAAATAATTTTTGAAAATTCAAACTCAATGAACTGTCAGACCACCAGAGTCTCTGGTAATGTGCCGGATACTTCGGTCATCGGACTGTCCGGTAACTTGCCGGATACTCCGGTCAAACAGGCAATTTGCACGAAATTTGAATCTAAGCAAGTTTTAGCGAGTTCTAGCAAATTCTACTTGAATCAAAAGACTAGAATACGATATAGGAAGTAGATATAAGCAATTAAACAAGCTAGAGACTAGAGAGCAAGTAGATCGAAGCAATTCTATGAATAGGAACAACAAGAACAATATGAACTTGCAAGAATGAAAAAATGCACAAGGAGACACAAGATTTTACTCTGAAGTTCGAGTCCACGAAGGAACTCTATGTCTCCGTTGAGAGGTTCACAAAGAACTAGATCTCACTCGATCCTTTCTCTCACTCAACCAACCATAAAGGTGAGGTTGAGTTCTCCACTAGCAAATCCCTTACGGGAAGGGGTGAACAAACTTCCCCGAGCGTCACCACACAAGTTGAGAGCTCCCGGGCACGCCTAGCCGTCTAGGAGCAAAAGCTCTAAGAGTAACAAACTCGAATCGAAGCTCGACGGTGCCGCAAATGCTCAATGGGAGTGGAAGCACTTCTCTCACAACCCCTAGCTCAAATCTTGCAAGCTTAGGCCTTGGAAGAGAGTGAGAGTGTTTTTGGAGCTCAAAAGTGTTGTAAGCAAGTGTGAGTCGTCAGCCCTTTCAAAAGGGAATGACGAGTATAAATATTCGGGCTTCAAAAAGTAGCCGTTGGACCATATTCTGACTGACCGAACACTCCGGCACTATGCCGGACACTCCGGTGAGGCCTCTCGAGTTGGCATAGCCTGAGCCACCGGAGTCTCTGGCACTGTGCCGGATACTCTGGTGAGCCCTCTCGGATGCGAGCTGCTAGGCCACCGGAGTCTCCGGTACTTTGCCGAACACTCCGGTGAGCCTTCTCAGGTAAAGCCAGTAAGCCTTACCGGAGACTCCGGCAATGTGCCGTAGACTCCTGTAAGAAGCCTCGGGTTACGTCAAGATTTGAGCATTTTTTGCACTTTGAGACCTCAATTTGAGTCCTCCTTGATAGTACAGCATACCTAGACTCAAGAAATGATAAAAGCCTAGTATTCTTCCATGAGAAAAGGCTTTGTGACTTGATCAAAGAAAATTGGGGGGTCTTCTTTTTCTTTCAATATTCTTTTCTTCTTTTTGAAACTTCCCGACTGTCAATGCACTTAACAAATGTTATTAGCTCTTTGAATGGTTCGTCATCATCCACCAAAACCCACTAGGGGGCCTAGATGCACTTTCACTTCTCCAAACCCTTGCTTCTTCAAAAACACCAAAAGAAAAAGCTCCCCCAAACATGGCCCTAATATGCTTTCGACACTACGTGGTAGGGGGTCGTACGGTTGTGTAGACACCAAGCTTTGTTACCTCAGCCCGGCCCCCATATAAGGTTGGACCGAGCATAAGAATAGAGGACAAATAAAGAGAGAAGAAACCCTAATGCCATTGTAATCCTCGAGCAGCCCTCTGAGGCCAATACACTCCACAGCCACTGGACGTAGGGTGTTACACCTCGCTGGCAGCCTGAACCAGTATACATTCTCGAGTCTCCATATACTAGGCCATATTAATGAGAAGAGTGCACACATCCCCCTCCATATCACAAATTTCACTATGTCGGTGGTACGAAACACTGACACTACCGGTATTCGATTTGCTTCCACTTGGATTCATCTAGTCCCATCCATATCCAATTCATTGACCTATTTGTTCGTCTTTGCCTAGAGAGTCCACATATTCCTGTCCGCCGGCCACTATTTTCTATTAGACAGATTTCAGCTTGTTTGGTTAATTTCATTGTCATTCTTTGGTGTCATTCAGCTATCTTGATCTTCTTGTAGCTTACATTGTTGTCTTGTTTTAACAGCTTCCGCTACATGATCTAGGGCATTCTTTTTGTCATCTTGGTCATTCTTGTAGCATGAGTGATAACTTTATCATGTTATGCTCGCTGCTTGATCATAGATATTTTTTTTCATGCCACCCACACAACTCCATATATGTGTTTTGATTTGCACTTCTTCGGCTTGACTTGATGGAATTTCAAGACTTTACTTCAAGATAACTTGAAGAGTAGATTTTGGATGTAATAGGTTTATCTAAGTTTTCTTTTCCGAATGCACATACTAAAACACAACATAGTTTCTGCCTCTACAAACTCAGTGTTGTTGATCCACCATGAATTTGAGGGGGGTGTTAGAGATATGGATAGACTAGAGTTAATTATTTTGGATAGACTAGAGTTAGTTATTCTATCTCTTTATTGTATCTATCTATGCTTATGTACCACCACATGTACCCTACTTATATGAGGCCGTTGGCCCTAAGGAATATAAGATCTATTTCCCTAACACAGATAATGTTTTTTGCAATATAAAGTAACCAACAAACCAGAAAGAGCACCTACGCTCCCTAGTGAGTTTTGTTGACTTAATGACTGGCCGATCGAGGAGCTATGAATCTAGTAGTGTATGAACAGAATTATTCATCGAAAATGAGAAAATAAAATAAGGACCTTCAAATTCTGAAAAATATTCAGAAATCTATATAATTTCATAAGAAAATTTGTTGGATTACTTGTTTGTGAGTCCAACTATATCATATTATCAAGGGGGATGCAATTTGATGTGTTGAAATTCTGCAAATGCACAAAATGACCAATCTCCATAAAATCGGGCTAGACTTTTAGTGATGATGTGTCTGGTGCTCCACTGGACAGTCCGGTACCAGATAGTCCGGTCCTCTACCGGATACTCGGTATGGAAAACCTAGTACCCCAAAACTTAACTGAGCTTCAGTGTCCAATCTATGACCAGACTGTCCATACCCTCTGTACTAGCACAATAATAGCTAGTTTTAAGAATAAGTTCCCCGTCAGCCCGAGTGTCCACTTATCTCTTCAAAAACAGTCCCTTGAGCATCAACTCAACTCTCCCGTTCCCTCCATGGCTAGACTTGCAATTTTGTTCTACGGTATGTGTGAGAGAATTCAAGGTTTCTACTTGTTACTCTTAAAGCTTTCCTCCTATATGGCTAGAGATGGTTGGTGAACTTCCAACTATTGTAATGAAGTCACGGCAAGTTTGTATTACCACGCTGAAAGTGATTTGATAGTGGAAAAGCATACATTTGATATATGCCAACATGGGTGCCACGAACACACTATTGACAACCGGCTAGGGATGTGGTGCATATCACGACCACAGTTGAAAGGGGGGGGGGGGGGTGNNNGGGGGGGGGGGGGTGTCGTAAACACGCCAGGTGTTGTTGACCAAAAGTAGCTTTCCGGGAAAACCGGATGTTTCAGTTTTGGCATTTACCAGATAGGGTAAAATGTCTAAAATGGGAACATTTATTGAAGATTATTTTGCAAGGTTTGTATTTAAACATGCTTTGTAGTTTGTGAGTATCATCTGGAGATGTTGACTAATGCTTACCATATATATAAATAAGTGCTTCATAAGACTGGAAGATGAATCCAAATTATATTACAGATGTGATGGCATGGATGTAGCTCACCTTGAGATGATCAAAAAGGAAATGTGGCTGACCTAATTTGGAGCCTGAACAAGGAAGTTATGGAATTTTCAAGATGCACACAGGAAGCAAAATAATAAGTTTTAATTTTTCCAAGATTTTTGGGCTGAAATGGTATCTATACCTAATTTTGTTACAGTTTTGATTCCTCACGGGAAAAGACCACATCCCTCCATAAAATCAAAGGGTCATGGCCGGTTCAGGGTACCTCCAATCGATAAAATCAATGCATCTTTACTTTTTTTTAATCTCCAAATAATTTCCCTCTAACCTTATTTTTTTTCTTCTCTCACACCAACATTGTTTGAAGGTGATCTTACCTGCCAAAGTCTAGATCAATCCTAGGCTGCTCGCTCGATAATCAAGGTGCCATCGGGAATCCAACAATACGAAGTTCCGATTTAGCAAATCTGAAATTTTACTTAGTGCAGATTCAATCAGCTGCACATTGATGTGTGTTGTGTTTGTGATCTAGCGTCAACGCCTGGCACTGATGTGCCCGAATGCAATGACCTCTACATCTACTTGCACAGTTGCACTTGAGGCTCACATGCCTGATTGCCATCATTGGGCAGGGATGGGTAGGATGGCTCAAAGTGTGATCTGCCTATTATGCGAGCCCAAAGAATTAAGATGCTTTCTCAGGTGTACCAATGTATGGATATGAGTAATATCACGGATCTACTTTCTTAAAACAATGCGTTTAGGAAGTTTACAACAGCCAAAGATGTTAACTTTATCAGTTTTGTGCAAGGAAACCAACAGACCATTTAAAACTAACACCCATGAGGTATATATATTAGGAGGTAGCACTGAAATGATGTGCATTCACTACTAAAAAACGGTTTTTACAAGCGGACTTAAAGTGATTTCTGCAGGAGGTAGCATTGAAATGATGGCCTGTGAGTGTGTTTCTTCTGCTCCATCGGACGGTGACTAATGGGTTCAGATTTCAGGTGCGGATCCCCAACGTGGAGTGTGGAATTTTGATTGGCTGAGGTGGGTGTCGCGCGGATACCCAACGTGGAGTGCGGGATTTACCGCTCACTCAAATCGGATTTCTGCACACGGCTCTCTTAAAGAACTGCCTGTACTAATTACGTTGATTAGTACAGACAGTTGGTTAGAAAGTCCGCTGCACTAATAAGTTTCTACATACAGTTCTCTTTCTCGAGTTCACCTCACTCTCAGTACAGGCGGTTGATACTTGTCACCTGCCTGCACTTTGAGCGGAGGGGTGTCAGAATAAATTTTTTTTGTAGTAGTGATTGAAACTAACATCAGGCACAACACCAGTCCAGGAGTATGTACTACCCTTTGGATTTCTACATCTCAAAGTTAGGGCCATTTAATATAACAGAAAGAACATGAGTATATTGCATTTTCATATGGATGGTGACATACCTTGGCACACGAACTACGAGCCTTGCTCCAATCGATGTTGCAGTACGGCATATTATAGAGCTCCTCTCTAAGTGCCAGTATAGTTGGAGTAATGGGGCCAACAAATTTTTTCGCGTAAATATAAGCCATTGGCATGTATACCATCCGACAGGACCAGAATCGTCCTAGAAAACAAAGAGCGAGCATAACTAATTAAGCCTCTTGGTTTAAAACAAAGTACTTCTATGTCATCTTTGACCATTCGTTTTATTCCAAAAAAATATTCAAATGTGTAAAATTATTAGTCGTGTTTATCAATATTTTAAAATCGGAGAGAGTACATCCGTTTATTTATTTGGGTAAGCTGTAAAAGCTCACATAGTCACATGCACCTTGACACGGAAGAATTATAAGCTCGAATATATCTCACTCCCATATATCCGAAAATGGTAAATGAACACAAATCTGGATGAATTGGAAGAAAATGAGGAAGCATCCATAACTCTGGAATGATGGCATTGTTTCCAGACCAGTCGTAAACACCTATTATCTTCAGACAAAAATAATACATATCAACTTTAGCTATTAATACAAAAAAATGGTATTACAGTATTTTGGGGCGTTGGGTAACAATGTTCTTATATAACACTAAAGATAACATTTATAACCATGCACATATGAAATTGGTAACACTAATTAGTCTCACTACTTATCATTTGGCATCCTCTTTTGCATAATCTCATTCATGATTGATTGAAATCTTTTCAGTCCTGACATGAGACTAATAGAAATATGTTTTCATGCTACTGTACTCGTATCTTAATACCTACCGAAAGATACATCTTGGCCCATTGTGGTGCCTCTGTGACACTACCACGGGATAAAATCCAATCGCGCCCTCTGGATAATGCTTCATTTTCGTCGTCAAGCACCTCCCCTAGGAGCCCTAGCGTAGCGTAGTTTACGGAGGAGCCAAACATGGTACTTGGGCCCAAAGTATTTGTACCCCAACCACCATCTTCATTCTATAAGTATGCCATTTCACAAAACTTTTCATTAACAATTTTCATCATCTATCATTGAATCGTGATGGGAGGAAGAAAACCATGCCTGGACGTTGTAAATGTAACGACATATTTCGTGTATATGCTCTTTTGATAAAATATCACCAAGCGATTGGGTAACATGTAAAGCAAATATCTGAAAAAAACTAATAGCATTAATAAGGAGTGAATGCAGAATTGTTCTGTCACACCAGGAACAATCAATATATGTGTCCAATGGAAGTAAACAAAGAAAATAAGTCAGATAATTTGTCTTTTTTATCTACACACTTCGTTATTAAATTGTGATCGCTGTTGATCTTTAACACCGTCTTTGACCTTTCATCTTATTTAAACAATAATTCAAATATTTAAAATTATATGTTGTGTTTCAAATAACTTTAGTAACAAGGCAAATTATAACAACATATATGATATTTATCGCATTTTCTTGAATAAGAAGATTAGTCCAAGCTGATGTTAGAGTCAAGGGCGATAACAATTTAAGAATAGAGGGAGTATTTTTTTTACACTCTATTAACAGATAATATTCATAAATTATTTTTTTGGATAGAACCTAAAACATATAAATTATTTTTGTCAAAGAGATCCATATTTTCCTTCATATACAAATTTAAGACATAAATTTCAACAAAATATTGCCATAATTTTTCTGTCAAGGAAACATTAAGGATATTTTCGTGTCTCTTCTATGCTGGAAAAATAGACTACTAAGACATTGTGTCATTCAGAGGCAACAATTATCATAGTTATTGATTTTTCTAGAAAATTATTTTACAAAATTTAAAAAATAACTGATATTTTTACATGATTATTATCAACCCTTTTATATCATTAGCATTATTCTACTAATTAATAGATACTATTAAATCAGAAAAAACAAATATGAAGGAAATAGATTGTAATTGTTTTGTTTTATGGGTTGGATATATACCATTAGTGGCAGTACAAACAGAACCCCTGAATAAGCCCCGGGCCACTGACCATCATCCGCTTGCAAAGAAGAAAGCTGCGTCATAGCACGCAGCAAGGCAACAAATATGTCTTCTCTAGTGACTTGTGAACCCCCTCCAATCTTGAAGGCTGGAAGGTTTTCATGGCAAATATGGTTCTTCTCTTTCGCATACTGCAGATTACATAACAGGACACATGGTTGAGACTTCGTTCAGAAATGAAGTAACCGTTCGGTGGTTTGGAGATAGAGATGCAAGCTGCAATATCCTTTTTTATAAGAACTATATATATACAGGTACTGACATTAGTATGTGCGTAGCAATTCACGGGCATGGGCATCAGGGCATGCATGTGTTTATTTGTTGATATGCAACAATAAGAAAAGATAGCAACAAAAGGCATTGTAAGTAATTAGTAGGAAGGAATCGTTTTACATTCCTGCATGCGCAAGAGGAGATCACTGCACTCCCGCTGGGTAAAGCGGTCCCTGGCGAAGTCGCGTCGAGCCTCTCAACCTCGGCGCGCTCCTCCGGCGTGCCGGCGTCAGGATCGAACTCCCACGCCTCCCGACCGAGAAAGCCGTTTGGCGACCGAAGCAACGGATGGCGGCTTGTCTCTTCGCCAATCTTTAGCCTCCCCATCTTTGCTGTGGCAGCCTACCGAGCTACCCTGGTATGGTGTTACAGGCCGACTAGCAGTGTGGGTTTCGTAGAGCAGGAGGTTATAAAGATGGCGCGAAGAACACCACAGTTCACTATTAACAATTTATTATTGGTCGTTAAATTAAAGACCCTTTAATAACATGTCATAAATAAGTAAAAAATCCTGTACCAACTTATACCATATATCGTTCTAAGTAGAATACATAAAACATAATATCCGTCAACTATCCAAAGCTCACTTTTGTCGACTAATCATCGGTGGCTAATATCAGTTGATAAAAATACCGTGATACAGTGTGATCGCCATCGCCATGGCATCGCCGCGAGGCTGCGCTGTCCAAGAAGCTGGCAAGGGTCCAGGCCAGATTACCAATTAACCACCGCAAGTTGCATAAACAAGCTGTTCGTTTTTTTTTTCTTTATCAGAATTATCAGAACTACGATTCTCCTTGTCTGACCAGAATAGGACAACATTATGGCTTACTGAGTCCTGATGTCCTAAATATTCACTCTTGTACCTAACCGTCGGCAAATTAAGATATCAACTTGGGCCGTCGACTGCGAAACAGGAATTTGGCTTCCCTCTTCCCATCCCCTCCTCCCATGTATCCTCCCGTGGTGAATTCTCAATGGATTTTGTTTCAGTGTGGACTCAACATGATGGAGAACGCAATATCCAATGTAAAAATCAACACATCGTGGAAATGCGGATGGGAGTAGGCCACAGGAGGACAGCTGCAAAAGGGAGTCTCTCAGAAGTCGCACCGGTCGAGACATGGTGGTTACACCGGCCTCAAGCATGATTTCTGTAGGTAATTACACCGGCCTCAAGCATGATTTCTTGATTGTTAAATTAGCTAGCCTTGCGAGACGCGTGACTCCATTTTCTGGTGCCTTCAATCAGGCGCTCACGATCTTATGCTCCTTTTTTTTGATGCGGAGGTGTATCACGAGTGATTTTTCTTTCGTTCATTCACACTATAATGTGTCGTAACCTGTACAGCAGATAATCTTAGTAAATCAGCAAATCTCGTGCTGTCGCTGTTCTGAAACGAATCGAATCAGCTAGCTTAGTTAGATACATAAACAATAGAAAAATTTATCGTCATATGCTACCAGAATATAACCACATGGGACATAACAATCAAATAGCCATGTAGTGTGACGTGCAACACAACTATTTAAGAAAACATTCAATTTGGCTTTTTATAAATTGATTTGATTACAAAGTGAAAATGGCTTCAGTAATAAAATTATATTTATTGGGGCTACTATTACCTGGAATGAGATCCCCTGCTGAACTGCCCCCTGCCATTGAGTGACTGACGCGTGGGCTAGGCGCATGCTTGGGCCCACATGTCATCGACGTGCAGTGAGGGGCAGTGTAGCAGACGATTCGTTTCCCCATTAGCTAGGATGGACTTCCATCGTTACATTGGACAAATTGTAAAATTGTCCCCTATTGGATCAATTTTATAGGATAAAGGGCGACATTCCATATATCAGAATCATGCATGCTTGATTGCACTGTGGTCCTCAAACTATTTCAGGAACCTCATCTACTGGCTGTTCTTTTTTTTCTCTCTTGTATTAAAAAAATTGAAGTACATTATCAAAACTAAGTGTTGAAATAAAATTTTCCATGTAATCAGTGTAATAGGTGCCTCCACCTTTCCCATATATATATATATGTGTGTGTGTGTGTGTGTGTGTAACACTGCAGTAATAAAGATGATAGTTGAATCATTTGTCTCCCTCAAACTGTCTCTCTACAATCGTCTCTCTACAATCTTTCCCAACACGGTATCAGCACGCTCTCCACGGAACGACGAAAAAATCATTGTCAAGATCCAGAACTTCATCGATGAGGCGTTATCGTCTTCATCAACCACGAAAGAACTCTTCTTCTCTGATGGCCCTGCAATCGCCAACAGCAAGATGAACGAAGGCACGAGGCTTTTGATTTCTCCTCGGCAACACAACAAACGAGTCGTCGAAATCAAGAAATTAGAGACAACCAAAAGGTATGAATCAACAAACATCTATGAAATCAATCGATGTTCCTGCCTTCACTGCAGGGACTTGCGCCCACTACAGCCGTGTCCGACCATCAGCCGGCTCCATGGCCCAAGCGGATCGTCTCCCACTGGCGTCGCGGAGCGCGCCGGCTAGTGCACCTCCGCACATGCCCCGCCGACCGGACAGGCGACAAGGCGCCGCAGGCAGCCAAGGTCACGCGTGCCCATGTGGGCCTACCGGCCGGTGCCTTAAGCGGCCAGGCAGCCGGCGCCGCAGGTGGGCCGGCGCATGCGCGGCAACAGGCCTTGGGCCACCGGCGGCGCTGCTCCTCCAGGCGCGCGTGGCGGCTGGCCATCGGCCCCGACGGCACAGATGGAGGAGAGGCGCGCGATTCCCGGCCCCTGCCGAAGGCGGCGCTAGTCCACACAGGCGGCAGCCCCAGGCAGCGACGGGCGGTTGCAGACGGAACGACGAGTGGCTGTCGCACCCTAGCGGCGGCTCTGCCAATACAGCCGCGTCCGTCAATGGCGCCTCACGGCCCTGGGCCGAACCGGCCACTTGCCCCTTTTACCGGCCGGTTTTCCTCTGGCCCCATTTACAGGGTGACCCCTTGGTCTATAGAATTTCCAATGTAAATTCTATTTTTTGTTTTAGCTTCATGCTTTAACAATAGTTGCACTGTGAAATTTACAGATGTAAATTTACCATTTCGTGTAATTTTAATTCCAGTAATATTTTTGGAATTTTATTGTGTCCAATGTGTTTGCCATATAGCATTCCCTATGACACTTTGCAATTGAGAAATTATTTTCTTGCAATGACGACATTATTTAATTCATCTTAATTAGGCTCTATGTGTCTAATACAAGTAGAATTAAATTAAATATGAACACAAACAACATACATTTTGTAATTGAGATATTTGTTTCTTGTATTTACAATCGAGACAGATATTTCTTACATTAGATATTGTGATTGAGATTTTTGTCTCTTGTATTTACAATTGAGATAAAGTTTCTTACAATTAACCCATGCAATAGAGATAGGTATTTCCTAAAAAATTTTTAATTGTAGTAGAGCTTCCTATTTCTTGCATGGTGCCATTGTAGATTATTTTCTAAAATTTTCCATTTATGTCCAATAGTTTGCCTTATGTGCATTACCTATGACATGAGATAACAAAAATTATGTTTATGTGACATCCCTTATTTGGACGATATCAAAGAATAATGAGAGTTGGATCGGCTTCGAACTTTTGGAACCGAGCTCGAAAGATTTAAAACAATTCAACTAAACTTTTAAATTTCAAATTCGAATTTCAAATGCGAGTTCAAAATTTTGAAAGAAAGTTTATGAAATAAAAAATTCTTTGAAAGGTTTTTCAAAGACTTGAATTTAAGAAAGTTTTGTAAACATTTTATTTAAAATTTAAAAGGGTTACATAATTGTCTCGTTCCCACATAGTTATTATTATTCTGAATTTTTAAAATAAAATTTATTTCGATTTTGAACTTGAGCCCAAAATAAAAGTTGTTCCTATTTACAATTTTTACCAAATCTGCAAAGTTCCACAAAAATTTGAGCTCGGGAAGTATGTGTTTCAAATCAAAACAGCAGGCAGTCGCAAGAATCAGAGAAATCAGAATTTCTTTATCAGCTAACCACTTTCGAAATTCCGTATCTTTCACGTATCTTTGCAAAAACCTGTCCGACCAATTTATGTTGTCGAGCACATGCTGGAGAACTATTTGGCCAAGTTTCAATCTAATCTAAGTTCATTTGCTCTTCCTTTTTTATCACAAAATGTTTAAGCGTTAAGCCGGACAGTCACCGGCAGGTGGGGCCAACCTGTCAGCGGCTTCTTCCTCCTTCCCCTACCGCGCGCTGCCACCGCACGCGCCAGGTGCCTCTACCGCGCGCCGGCTTCCGTGCATGTGCGCCAAGCACCCTGTGACGTGCATCTGTTCAAGAAATCTGTGACCATACTGAATCCTGCAACTTTCAGCCCTTTTAAAATTGCTAGTTCCATCATTTCTTGACCAATCTTCGAGATTAAGGACTCTATAGAAATGTTATAATATTCCCTACAGGTTTGGTAGGCAAAGTTCTCTAAGATTCGTCCCACAAACCCTCATAAAAAAATCCAAACTAAATTAAAATCTCAATCTGTCTCGAACCGAATTTCAGCACATCGGCTGTCACCTTTCATAGAGCATATCTTCTATTCTAGTTATCGTATGTGGACGTGAATATCCGTCGAAAAGCTATGGAAGTCCTCTACGACTTTGTTATTCAACTCCAGTCTTGGTTCGTCTTTATTAGTGCCAAAATCAAATTTTCATGACTGCTATCAGCCCATGACAGAATTGACGCTATTCTGCTTTTACTACCCTTGTGTCCTAAAATTTTACTCCTGATCTTTCATTCCTACTTTCATTAGGATGGTGTGTCAATCGGTTATCTGTTGCAGCAGTTTCACAGCCTGCCACAATGCTCTCAACTCGTACAACTTGTTCATTTGTTATCAACAAGCTGCAATATTTAGAAACCTTGAAGTCTTCCTTGCCACCCCCTAGATCATGATTCACAATCAAAAAAACTTTTCTCAAGCCTCTCATGTCTCTGATAGATGACATAAGCGACAAGCATAATTGCATGATCAAGCCTACCCATCGTTGCACTATGCATCTTGGGACATTGCATTATTTGCACCATTGGGCATATGTACCATAAGTACACAATGCATCACAGCATATGCACCATTAAGTGCACCATTGTGCACCATGACATATGCATCATTCTGCACCATCCATATGCATCATCTCATATGCACCATGATGACGATGTATCATTAAAGCATATCTCCGCATGTGCACCATAACATTGATCCATATCATCAAGAGAGACATGTTGACCCATACCATTAAACCTGTATTGTCAAGTTCCTTGTCCTTTCTGAATTATACATCCTTGTTTGTAGGCCATATTTGAACCCATCAATCTAAACCTCGCTTCAGAATACCAATTCATTATTATCTTACATTTATCATCAATAACCCTTCTTGTCTAAAAAGATCTATGAGTTGTTCTTTGGATATCCGTACCTTGAAGAACAAATAGCTTCAAAACCTTGATTTTCTTTCGACCAATATTAACTTGCCTTGGCATCTTCCTAATCATCATTCTCTGAAACCCGAATTTACTTCTATTAGATTATTTTTTCCACCTAATTTTAAAGCAGTTTGTAGCTATTCAAAATCCTTCATAACATGTTGTTACCGCAACTCTTTCTTCTACTCGAAGTTTTGGTCTGTATCACCATCCATAGGATATACCTATCCTGCATAACCCTTCTCATATGATCTTGTCTACGCGAGGAACATCACTTATCCTGTTGACTCCTTTTGCAAACCTTGTATCCTTCAGCCATACAAAGAGTATGACTCGATGAAATGTCTTTGTCTAAAGGATGCTGGTCTCACTCCCCTAAAATCCTTAATCCCTAGGTCTAGGAGATAATCACCTATGATACCTCGATTAGTCCACCCCGAGTACTCATGGATTTTTTGTACCCTTCCTTGTAATCATGATTGCTCCTAGCACTATTGCAATAATCGGATCCTTCATATCGATCCTAATCTCTTGGAATTAGCTGGTGGTTGTGCTCTCAAAGATTGTAATTTGGCTTTTGAGTTGTGCCAGTTCGCCCAGGCGCTTTTCAAAATCAAAAATTAAATATGGAGAGAACATCCTCCTTTGACCTCGATAAGGGAGCCAATCGTAATATTTTTCTGTACGGATGGCGTATTATCCGGAGTACGCAACCAGAATAGAGAATATTGTGCTTGGAGTTCCTCATCTAAATATCCAGTCTCATCCTTGATTTTAAACTAGTATCCTTCCTTAAGTTGAGACGGATACGTGCACTCTTTGTAGTCTCATTTATTTCTTTTGAGCATGATGCCGTTCATTTGTATCCGACTCAAAATCTAGAGAATCATCGAGCCTCCATATAAGTCTTTCCGCATATCCTTGCTACCGAATTTCTATGCTAGTCCATACTTGATACTGTACAAACCCTTATCCATCTCACTTGTATCATTTCTATCTCCTTTTTATTCTCGAAAACTTATTTTGTTACATAGTTGGTCTTAGCCGTTAGTGATCCTTGTGTCTCCCAAGATTCTCCATGAAAGAAGCACAATGCTACGGAGTCAATGATAGTTTAGTTCCATGACACCTTGGTCTATTTTCCAGTCATTGGAAAGTGCAAATTTGTTGGGTGTCAATTGGAGTTGCCAGCCGAGCTAGCTAGAATAGACAAGGCCTTCCATGTGTCACAACCAAAGAAAAGCTTAAAGGTCTTAAGATATGTGATGGCCACCGATATCGAGCAACCGCAACCAGATCTCATTCATTCAGAGAAGTTTTACCAATTGTCGATTAGAAAGAATGACAAGAAACTAGACTCAGAAATTTTACAAGATTCAATGAAGCAACCACACGGAAGATGAAGCAACGTGGGAGACAAGAATTTTTCAAAATTCTTTCAATACCTCTGATGTTTCCCCCTCTTTTGTTTTAAATCTCAAGACGAGATTTTTTTAAGGGGGAGGGCTGTGACATCCCATATTTGGACGATATCAAAGAATCATGAGAGTTGGATCGGCTTCGAACTTTCGAAACCGAGCTCGAAAGATTTAAAACAATTCAACTAAACTTTTAAATTTCAAATTTGAATTTCAAATGCGAGTTCAAAATTTTGAAAGAAAGTTTATGAAATAAAAAATTTCCTTTGAAAGGTTTTGCAAAGACTTGAATTTAAGAAAGTTTTGTAAAAAAATTATTTAAAATTTAAAAGGGTTACATAATTGTTTCGTTCCAACAAAGTTATTGTTTTCCTGAATTTTTAAAATAAAATTTATTTCAATTTTGAACTAGAGCTCGGAAAATATCTTTGGAAATCAAAACAGCAAGGCGCAGGAATCAGATAAATCAGAATTTCCTTATCAGCTAACCACTTTTGAAATTCCGTATTTTCACATATCTTTGGAAAAACCTGTCCGAACAATTTACATCATCGAGCACATGCTGGAGAACTATTCGGCCAAGTTTCAATCTAATCTAAGTTCATTTGCTCTTCTTTTTTCTATCCCAAAAAGTTTAACTGTTAAGCCGGACTGAATCACCGGCAGGTGGGGCCAACCTGCTTCTTCCTCCTTCCCCAACCGTGCGCTGCCACCGCACGCGCCAGGTGCCTCTACCGCGCGCCTGTTTCCGTGCATGTGCGTCACACACCCTGTGACGTGCCCACTGAGCCTCAGGTGGATGCTACCCCCAGGCCGTCGCCCTCTCCCAGTTCTCTCTCTCATTTCTTTCTTCCTCTCCAGCACACCACCTGCCTCCCTGTGCCGTCACACGAGGAGCACCAGCCGAGCCACCCCAGCCCTCCTTCCAAGCAAGCAGCTGCGCCATCTTGCACTCATGCTGCTGAAAACACCATCCTAGCCTCTTCCCCGAAGCACCCCTCTAATTTCTGAGTTTTTCCCTTTTCGGAGTTTTGGAGACCGCCGCCGCGATTCAGATCAAATCGGTGAGCTCCAACGAAATGGCGTGGATTCCTTGGTTACTCGTTCCTTCTTCCTTGTGCACCTCTAGAAGCTAGTAGTTCTGAGAATCGTTGGACCTATGCGCAGGAATTCCGCTTCGAATGACGACGGCCACCTGAACGTGACCCCCTCACTGACGAACTCCCCTCTCCGGCCCGTTTCCGCGGTAGAAACTATTGTGCTGAGGTCTCCCGGGGTCGTTAAAGCTTTTGGTCCAGCTTTCGTAGTCCCTCCTCTCCTGTGCCAAGCTCGCCTCTCCTCCTCAGTGAACTCCCTGTGTCGCACTGGTCATTTTGGTGCCTCTCCTCCGAAGTTTCACCACCAGGGGCCCCTCACCGGCGAGCGGCGCCGCCGCGCCTGGGGACCGAGCTCCCCGCTCGCCGGATCCTCTGCGCCCCCCGGATCCGGTGCGGCAAACCAGCGGCCAACCGTGTGGCCTCCTTCTTTGGGCCGGGACAAAGTGGGCCGATTCCCCTGTGGCCCACGGTGTGATCAGACCATACGGCTGGAAAAATGTTTATTATTTACGGATTGATTTATTCAGTGGTCCAAAAATGATTTCAATATTCTAAAATCCGTAGAAAATTCATCCTAACTCCTAAAAATGTGAAATAAATTTTACTAGGATCCTCTCAACTAGAATTATATTTTAAAGCTAACAAATTATCATTTTATACATAAAATTAATTTAATCATTTCAGATCACTAAATACTTCATTAATACATTATCACTATTTTTTGGCATGATAAAATCTTAAAAATTTTACTTTTCTGTTTATTTTAGAAAAGTTTTGTATTTTATTTCAATAAAAATAATTTTTATAAATGATTTATTAGGTTTAAATGGTATTTAAATCATTATAAATCTATTTGATTTCAATAAAGGTTGAAACTATGTCAAAAAATCATTTACAGCCTCTCTGATTTTATGATCAACATGCCTCTGGTTTTATATTTTTGAAAATCATTTTAAAGAAGTTTTATAACTAAAATTACTAGCTATCTTTTGAAAATAAAAAGCTATCATCGCATATGATGTCAATTAAAACTAAAAATCAACATGACTCTTTCCTTGCATATTAATTCATATATGGGACCCGATTCATCTGAAGAGGAGCTTAAAGACGTTCCTTTGGCGGAGGAATCTAAATTTAAGCAAAACCCAGACAAGCCTCGGTGTATTAACCCTGTTTTAACTATTTTATATTTTATCACTATATAATGTGTGGTTAATGTACTGTGCATTAGGTTTTAAGAGTGTATTGAAACCTTAAACTGCATGATAGGTACCTTACTTATATTTAATGTTTATATTTAATGTTTTTGGTACAGGTATCTCGATGTAGAGCTAGGCTATGAGTTTTACTTATCGGTAGAAATCGAGTGAATGGAAACTTCACTCGCGAGATATAGGTTTTTACCCTTGGTTCAGAATTATCGTATGAAAAGCTTGAGGTTGGTTATGAAATCACAAGAAATGTTAAGTTGAGACCGAGCAGAGAAGTACAAGTTGGCAACAGAAAGGGAGTCCTGTGTGCGATAGCCCTGTCTGTGTCAGTTAAAGACCGTACTATTGTCGGCCCTATTAAGCAAGTTTAAACAGTACTAATTACATACTAGATATATGAGACTTAGGAAACTGAGGTAGCCCAATATGCGTAGTGACTGGACGTAACCGAACCTCTCTTCTGAAGATGATTAGAAGGGAGAGCTTTGGGGCTGTAGCTTGAAGGGGGAAAGCCACTGATACACTGGAAGTCTGTCTTTTTCCCATGAACCATGGATAGATCATGTGTGGTTATCGCATGGTGGACCACTGCTCAGGAGAGGTGAGCAACAGACTGGTATTATGTATCATTGGTGTAAAAGGTAGTCATGTGCGGCTTCGAAGGAGTGCGTACATGTTGTGTAATCAGGTTTCTCCAGCTGAATGTAAATCGATTATAATCGATGCCCCTCACAGTAACGAGTACCACTTGTCTCTTTGAGTCTCATCGTAGTTAAAAAGTGAAATAAGAAGTGAATGTGAAAGTAACTTGTTTTGTTGGTTATATTGATCAGATTTGATTTGACAACCATGATTGTGATAACTTATAGTGCAAATTAAATTCATATTTTGCGAAACCGCTAAAACTTTGAAAGTAAGGATTCATTCTTAGCGCTAGTTTTTATAAATAGCCATCCCATGTGAGTCAGTTTTATCATATCTTTGGAGTCGGTTGTAGTTGACCACGTTGACGGGTAAGACTTGCTGAGCATTTGGATGCTCAGGGCTTGGCTCTCTGTGGTTTTGTGTGCAGGTGGTTTCTCTCTCTCCCTCCTCTAGATCAACTGGCAGAAACAACCCCCGATGTTCTGTGCTGCTAGAAGATGCATCATATGGGCTCGATGTCATCTTATGCATAGTTTTCAGAGACTCTAGTTTAAATAAGGTTACCGCTTCCGCATTTTTAAAATCTTTGTTTTATTAACTTAATCAATAATTTGCAATATATTTTATAGTGCTTGAGTTGTACTGCTGGTCCTCGCTTCGTCGAGTGACACCCGATAAGATCTTTTGGTCAATGGATCGTCTCCTCTCACTACTAAGTTTTACCTCTTGGACAACGACACCAAAACGTTGCAATAATATCAGAATTATTGTAATATGTGCCATTTGCAATAAAAACACATTCATTGGCGAGCTTGGCAAGTATTGACGTGGTCTAAAATTTTTACCTCAAATTTATTTTTCCGTTGTGGAACATGTCTATCGCCATGACATGGGTCATCGCTATATATAATAGGTGCCACGCTTAATATCGTGGTAATAGAAAGTCTTGCCATCACTAATGTCATGGTGATAATTAATATTGCCACGGTAATTAAGTCGTCGTAATAGAATCTTTTGCACGTATGCTTTTTTGTTGCAATATATTCTTCTCCATGCAAGATATTTGTTGAGATATAAATTATTACAGCAAAACATAATCAGATGCAATAGTCCTGATAATTTGTGATTTATCACAACAAATAAATAATTTGTGGTAACACATTCTATATTATATAATTTGATAATAAATAGTTGCGGCAACAGAATACAAATATCAATAAGAATTTATTAAATCAATCCATAATTTAGTGTGAAAAAAATCACATATACGTATCACTAACTTACATGTTTATAATTTTGATGATTGAGATAACAATCTCTAGATATAGAAATCTGAAACTAAAAAATATAGTTGTACTATAAGATTAGCTACATAACTGCCACATCGCTTCTCGCAAGCAGTCCTAAACATCACACCCAAGCTGGTCCTTAAGAGATGGTATGGCAAATGTACCAATTTCTGCCTATTGCTGCAAGGCAATACTAATCATAGTGAAGAGAATATCCGCTTAGCCATCACGAACAATCAGAATATATTAAGTACTTGAAACAAGAAATAGGTTCACAATTACAATGAAAGAGTCATTTTGTGAAAATCTAAAAGTTTAATCAGCAAATAAATCAAAATTAAGAGAATGTATCAACCGATAAATACACTCCATAAACATAACAAGAAACCAGTTACCTTCTTATATAATTCATCAGAGACATTAAATCCATGTAGATTTAACCCATGAGATAAATGCAATCATGTCCCTAACATTCACCTGCATATCTTGACACGCAGGAAATTCAGTAATCATACACCACAAAGTCAAGGAACTCAATTGAACTCCGAATATAGAAAAAGATTCAACTAAAATATTAACTCAAGATCAAAGAAAAAATATTAACTCAAGATTAACCCTAAACAGATACCACTACAATTTAAATAAAACTGATAAACACCACTTTTTGCAATTAGATTAACCCTAAACAGATGCAACACGGTATCTAGGAGCCTGAGGCATGGCAGAAAAGTTTGATTTACAGTATAGTTCCAAAGGATAATGAGGAAGTCAGTTTGATAGTAAATTCACTAAATAGTAAATACAGAAAATATATAATTAAGGTTTGCCTAAACTCTGCCCTTGTTTATACCTTTAGTTCTGTCTGCACCAATGTACTGTCCAGCATGGATGCAACTGTCGAAGTATAATAGGAGCATACAGTTCGGCAACATTTGGAACTGAAAAAAACTGTAAAAAATAGTTTGTGCAGTTCATTGACCTTGGGATGTCAGAGATGCTGGTCGAGGTTTTCCATTGAGCAATTGGCCGCTGGGATGTCAAACTAAAAAAACAGCAAACAATAATCATTTTTTGGGAACTTAAGCATTAGACATTGATTCAGAGGGGGGATCGGCCAGGAGGTGAGATCCAAGCGGACTATGGAAATTAGCAGAAGCCAGCAGCTCCAGGCGGTTGTGGTAGAGAAGGGCGCCGCGACAGAGAGGGAGCCTTTCACGTCGCCGCTGACGGCGACCTCATTGCAACGGAGAGCCGGAGAGGGAGTTGGGCGCCTCGGGAGGGAAACCGCACGGTGCCAGATCCGGTGTGCACAGCACAGAGAGGAGCCAGAGGAGGCAGGATCTAGCGGCGGATGGCAGCGATGCCGACAGGGAACCGGCAGTTGGATCTGAGACGGTGGGGCGGCAGTAGCCGAAGAGGTAGAAGTTTTTTTTTTTTTTAAGGTATGAGAGAGAGGCGCGGGGTTCACCTGACGAGCGTCACCGTCGCTGCCTTATGGGGCGCACTCCCGCACGACCCACGCGGTAGCGACGTCCTGCCCTCTGAGCTCGTCAGGGGATTCACTTCCGAGAGGTCGGGGCAGTCGTGTTTCTCTGTCGATGAAAGGAGGCCCTCCCGTCAGGTCGTCCATGCACAAGGTTGGTTACCAGTCTTTGTGCTTTGGAATTTTTTTAAATCCATAGAAATTTCATTTTACAAATGATTTAAGTAAAATAGCTTAAAAGAAAATAAGTTCAGTACTGAAAAGTCACTAGTGCCGTGCGTAGTACCATGTTTAAATCTAGAATTCTTTTAGATATATTAAGAATGCTCTCCCGTAGTGAGGAGTGATAAAAAGGCTCGATCCACGGATACTTTCACAAATTAATTCGACTCTTATTAAATTTTAATTTAAAAATAATAAAAATTTGACCCAATCGATCCAACCCTCTCTATTTTTAGACCCCTACGTGTAAGCCTACTACAATTACAAGAAAAGTAATATTTTCCTTACACTTCGTCAGGAGTGCAGTGCAGTTCGTAGTACCATGTTCGTCACTAGTGCAGTGAAGTGCGTAGTTCTACTTCTGTTGGGGACAGTTTACTTACGGACGCAGCTTTGTCTCATTAATGTATTATAGATATGTAATTATTATACACCAACGAATTAAATTTATGACAAAAAACTACCTAGATGTAACGTATAAGTTTTTCGTTGCTATAGAGAAAAAAAATTGCAACGCATAACATATTATAGATGTGGCAAGATATATAGTTACTTGCAATGATTAATGAAAATAGCAACTAAAATTAAAATTATTACAACCATATTATATCATGGCGATATTCATGACCACTTGCAATTAAACTGTAAGTGGTGGCAATATCATCTATTATTGGTACGATTTTCATGAAAATAACAACGTAAATATAATCGTGGTAATATTATCCACTATTGCTACCAAATCTGAAAACCGTGGCAATAAAACATATATATTGCAATGAAATTGGTGTCGTTGCAATGCTGAACGTGGCTGAAGGGTTCAAACTTAGTAGTGCCTGCGGGGCGGTCTGTCACAGTTTAGTGATTTAATGTTGTAGATAATAATTCCACTTTACATATGATTTGGAAATAAAATTATGTCCCTTGGGTTTGCTCTTTAAGCATTCCCTATGATATATAAACGATATTTCTTGCAATCGAGATAATAATTTCTTGCAATTGAGATATCGAAGTGTGTCTCACATGTTTTGCAATTGAGATATTTATTTTTTGCAAAACCAATTGAATTCACCATAATTGAGCCGGTGAGCTTAATTTAAAGTGAATTAAAGTGTACACAATAGTATTTACAACATTGTCTTTAGCAATTGAGATTAATCTCTCTTGCGTGATCACCATTTAATTTCTCTTCACTAAGCCCGACGTGCTTAATTTGAGTAAAGTTAAATGTTAAACATAATTTAAAATTTGCAATTGAGATTCTAATTAATTTCTTGCAAAATGTAAGTTTACTTCCCATTAATTTGACTCTATGTGCTTAATTTGTTAGAATTGAACTACATGCAAAATTCAAGTGATAACCTCCATTCGTATTTGAGAAATATGAGGTAATGAAATTATCCAATTACCATAAGGATCATATTTTGTCTTATTGACATTATGACCTTCAAATTTTCTCAAGTATACAGATAACACGAGGGAGAAGGATTGAAGAATTTATTGAAAAATATGCATTCTACTACCACGAGATCGACACCATTTTATTAATGATTTACTCCAAGATATTTGCTATATTATATGAGGTACACACTATATGAGGTACACACTACATAAATCAAGTTTTAACTTGAATTACAAAATTTTGCATCCCCTAATATATTTCCATGATGGTTTTTAATTAAACCTCTGGCTAATTCATGTTGGTGTGATGGTCAATAGTTGGTTTTCATAACCTCATAATTGATAGTCACAATCCAACATGTGCAATAGATGTTTGACATAGTCCAACATCCTATGGATTAATATGATTTTGTGTGCTCTATGAGAGGAGTGCAACCATCAATGATTTCAATCAAGTGTGGGAGTCTTATGTATCATAAGACACCATCTTTATCATGATCTCATATTTAAGTATCTAATGGAGAAGGTTTGATTGCTATACGAGAACCTCACATGAACAGATTTACATAGCATAAGGCAATTGCTTTACTTACAACTAATCCAAAATGGATGTATGTCTCTGGGACTTCATGTCCACCAAGGAGTGCAATTATTGTCCGTATAATCTGTTATGTATTGTATTTGCTCAAAGAGAACCTAGATATGAGGATAGGATGGACATTTCTCTATCCGTAATGCTTCTCTTGATAGGATCTTATGACATATTACATTGCAAGTATTTAGCATACATAGATTGAACTTATTTATGTACTAACTCAGGTTGAAAATATAATGAACTTCATTGTAAGAATCATCATATGTGTCCTATTGGATACACACAATCGCTTGAAGTGTGTCATTATGTTCATCACAACAAAAGTTCAATGATTATAAAAATCATCCAATGAACATTCATGGTAAAAAAAAAGCAAATAATGAGAATCTCATGCATCGGATTGAGGATAGCTTAGAAAGCTTGTGGTTACTATTTGCCATGTTATTTTGTCATACATATTGCTGCTATAAGCACATCATTGACAAATATTATTTCTCAATAAACTTGATTGATCTACACTATAATCCGTGGGATATAGCTATTCTTGTCAAGGATAAAGATTTAAATACATTTCAGTCTTCAACCTGACATCAAAAGGAAGGCTAAATAGTTTACAATAAGTTCACATATGAACAATGTAACAAAACCTCTTACACATTAAGAGAGTTTATGTAAGGAGACTATTCTGATTTATTTTGAATAGTTAATATTGGGGACCTTTGCTGGGCTTTCATCTTCTTTTGTACTATGTTACATACATCAAATTGCATGCTATCACCACTCTACTACTTTGTATGTCCTATATTTGTGGTTGATGTACAAGAAAGTATATTGCTATGGGAGAAATCCATTGAAGGTTAAATTTATCTAGTGGACATATGCACCATAAACTCTATGCATAGGAAAGAATATTTTCATTCCCTTAGTTAGAGGCAAGAAAATCAATAATCGCCTAGCGCGATAAATAGATAGAGGCTACCATATCGCCACTATCATCTTTCCTCATTGGTACTAAGATGCAATCATAGAAGTGTCATTGCAATCTGATTCACCGAGTATCATAAAGATATAGAGGTGTCCGTCTAGAGTTTCTATATTGAAACTCATGATAGCACTATGAGATATTTTATCTCAATGTAACATAAATGACAAGTTTCTTAACATACGATCTGGATTATATCCCATATCATGTATTTTGTGTATTTTTTTTCTTTCTTGATCTTACCAAAACTTGGCATACTAGCCTTGGTTGTCCATAGATATGGATGATGAGAAAAATATTTGTCAATTCTACTGGTAACAATTTATTTCCAAAATCTTCGGATTTGTGCACCGCATGTGCAATATGAAAATTAATTTTAAGGTTCTTTTTCCTTAAAAGGTAATGTGAGCCACTCCTCTTGAACACATTCAAGAACATGCATATGGTCAAATTAAAGCATTGTATGGATTGTTCAGGTATTCATGGTTCTTTAGAGATCTCGTGTGTGCTATTTTTACACACAATAATCATGTACGTAATAAAATGATTGCTCAAATTATGAGCACATTATCTTGGATTTTGGATTAATTTATTCCAATAGGACAATGCTACCAAATTGAACTTATATACCTACAATGACGATTGTAGTGTCCAAGCAATTCAGGTACGGCACATGTCCCATATATCTATACGTAAACTGATTTTGTTGATTTTCTCATTAAGAGGATCAAATAATTACGATGACCAAGTTTAGAATTGACATATACTAACCCCATGTTAGTTACATGTGGCTTTACACACCACATGATTATTCCAATTCAATTTACTGCATTCAAAATGGCTCCTCCCATTGCAGTTGCTACGTGGACTCTTGACCACATGTCAAGAAAATTTCCCATCTGCAGAATCGGAATATTTTACATACCGAGATCACCACCTAAAAGTGTACATCAAGAGCGTTGGGATCAAAAGAGGTATCATTATCCATCAATTCATAATGCCTCGAGTCTCTTATGGGACTTAAATTTTGCTCGTATGTCTATGTTTGCGGATTATCTCGGTAGTAGGGGGAGATTTATACCACAAAGAATGCTAAGAATGAGATTCAAACTCAGTCCTCCTACCCACGTATAATGTTTAGAACATCTGCCAAAAGCATTTACTTATCATAAAGATGTCTTTAAATCATATTCTCAAGATCTACCTACCAGAAAGAGTGGAGGTATACCAATAAAAAACCACTCAACTCCTGAATCATAACAAGAGGAGAGAAGTATGGTCATGTATGATATAGCTTCTTGCAAGCATACTTGAGATTAGGGGAAGTACATACATCCTCCAAGACAGTAAATGCAGATCAACATATATAATGTTGATGGACACCTTGCGGATATATTTATTATCCAAGGCCGATGGATTTTAATATCCAAAAGATCAGCAATTGTGTGCACAAATATTGGCGCTGTGTCATAGGACATCCTTAATTCTGCATTTAGAAAGTGCACAAAGTTATAAGGATTATATTTCCACACATTTATTCCATTGAATCAGTAAATAAGTTTACAAAATGTCAACATTTGTCCTCAATATTATTGCATGACTTCAAATGGACCGAGACCAAAATTCTAGATAGAGTGCTCAAGCACTCAAATAGGTCGAACCAGAGGTGGCAATTAAGGAGATTACTTTCGCTCTTTTGCTCATAATAGAAGGTAAACTTCCTTAACTGTGCATTCCTTATGGTATATCATCAATATTTCTTACCATCGAGATAATAATTTCTTGCAATTGAGACATGTAATGCATAATGGAATATTTATTCCGTTGGGTGGTTAAGTAGCGAAGCTTGTAGCATAAGGGTTCGTGCAGAGACCCGACATCAGTAATGATGTATCATACAATATGGTATGTGTGGAAATCATGTTTCTACATTCTGATAACTGGCAAAACAAAGAATTAGATATATTCAGTCATATAAGTTCAAAATGAACTTTGTACATTGAATTCAATCGCAATACCCATTGTGTATAATTTGAGTCACATAGTGATTCAAAATAGTTATGTTGTTGTGGTACAACTAACTTAGTGTGTGAGTTTGTTTCCATTGAAAAGAAACTCCATAATTGCTAGTGTGCTTAATGTGTGAAATCTAAATTAGATTTCCAATCATCTCCAAAGAGCACATAAACAAAGCAATGACGGATTTGAGATGAATTATTTGGGTACAACCAAATTTCGTTTAAGTTTATAACTTGAGCACATTCCTATGGAATGTTAACCATCAGTCACTAATGATATTAGATTGTCATATTCAACAATTACTATGTTCACTTAATCCTTAAGTATGATATTGCACAATACCACATTCCTATGAGAAACATATGACACTGAACTTTAAGTTCTATGTCAGTGCCGTCAAAGCGTCGTATATTTTCCAAAATTGTAACAGGCCTGATATTGCATTTGCAGATAGCTTGCTAGCTCAAGATGTTACTCCGCAATACCACTAGGTAAGAGTCAAAGAAGATATTCACAAATATCTCTACGGCACATAAGATCTTGATTTAATTTATAAAGAAAAGACCATTGAAGAATATGCATATACTAGCTATAAAAATGATCCCTATGCTGGTATATTAACTGATGTTATGGTGGAACAAACTTTGCATATGATTCATTTAGATTCCAAATAATGTTCCATCTATCATTCTCCAACATCGCTTATTGTGTATATTGTAGTGAAGAATGATGAACTACATTACCTATGTACTATTGATTCTATTGAATCATCAAGCATTTTCTACTAGATAGTGCTACTTGTATTGTCCGGATGGAAACATGTTATATAAAGTAATATATATATATAAAG